>JBBBDQ010028473.1:0-94892 GCA_037127315.1 Ascarosepion bandense
GTAACTATCTTATACCTAGCTAATCAGATTCACGACCCATACATACGTTACAATTTTCTCAGTCACCATAAAAATTTGTCCATCAACACTCATACCTATCAAGCACCAAAATACCTCAAAATCATACCAGGGACCTAAAAACACCCCAAATGTACATAAAAATTTGTGTATTTACAATATTTACAATAGTGTACAAAAATAAATTTAAAACTTTATTCATGAAATGACATGATGGGGAGGGGGAATGAAGAAACAAAAAACCCCAAAACAAAAAACAATTTCAAATGAATATATATACATGGGTTAGTAAGACCCAAACACACCCACATAATTAAAGAGGCCACTGTATTCTGCCTTAAAAGACAAAATCAAGCAGCTCTCTTTCTAAGGGGAATGGATAAGCAGGGGGCAAAAATAAATTGGACTGGAGAATGTATAAGGCTGACCCAGCCGAGAGTGAAAACGGGACAAAATAATACTTGGACAATGGGAATCTCGAACTGGATCATAACAAAAGCAATGGAGCCGGGAACAGGCCAGGACAAACACATCCACTCACATTAACTAGGCACAAAAAGAACTTCTACCTTAACCACGGGAGGGGTTCCAAAGGAATCCACCCCGATGCAACTAGCAGATCTAAAAGAGAAAATCAAGGCTAGCCCCGGTCACGCGAACCAGGCTCGCCGCATATACCCACCTTTCGCTGAACTCTGTCGGGTGCAGCCGTTTTCGTTCAGTTCTAATCTTAATTTTGAGCTGGTGCTCAAAATATCGGATTAGATCCTGATCCGAAAGACGACCGCCCCGCAAGACTTCCTCCAGACGCGTCATCCAAATCACCATTCTAGCCGTGGCCAGTAGCGACAGAAACACCATCCGCTTCACTCCAGAGTACGGGGGCGACACATTGTCCACAGCGTATGCGCGATCAATGAGCACAAGCTCCCGCGGCGCGATACGAGCAGTCAACTCGCCAACACGCGCCCACAACGGGCGAACGCGCGAACAATGGAAGAAGGCGTGCGCAGACGTCTCCTTAATTCCAAGGACGCAACGTTCACAATCTGGCAAATCCGCCAGGCCCATTGCGAAACGCTTGTCGTTGAGAGACAAACCATTCCGAGCCAATCGCCAGGTCAGAGAAAACTCAGAGTTGTTGAGCCAATCCGCACCTGGCGCCCAAGACCAATGAGAGCGATACTCCTCTCTCGACATGCCGAGCTTACTCCACAGTTCATCCTTCACGGCGCCCTCCACTAATCCCCGATAGAAGATTCTCCTAGGCCGTGAAAGGTCACTGGACCATGGAATGGCCCGAAGGGCCGTCAGACATTCGAGCAGGAATTTCGGCCGCCCCCAAGGCCTATTGCTAGTCCTTAGGAGCGGGGGAGTGATAGTGAGGCTAGGGAACATGTCCCTCACTACCCCCGCAAGCAACCGATCTTCCTCCAACGCGCGCCTGAGGAATGCCAACCTCGAAGCGAGCACGTGGCTCCTCAAGTGTGGCATCCCCAGACCCCCTTGACACGGACGGAGGCAACAGACTCCTTTGTCGACCATGTGTTTGCGTCCTCTCCAAAGACAGGAGAATAGCAAACGCTCGAGCGCCTTCTCATGATCGTCACAAAGGGGAAGTACAGACAGCCGGTAAAGCATTCTGGGAAAGAGGTATGTATTACACACCTCCGCCAGACCCTTCACGGAGAGACTCCGTCGACGCCAAATCTCGACCGACGCGCCGACCTTTGCCTGTACTTCTGACCAGTTTTTCTCCAACTGTAAGTCCGGACCGAACCAAACTCCGAGGAGCTTGACCGGCCCGTCCGTCCAGTCGAAGGGCCCCGGGAGGGAAACACCCTTCCAGGCACCTAACCGCAAGCCGGACGACTTGTCGCGGTTAATTCTGGCCCCTGTTACCTGTTCGTACCGTTCAAGCGCCTTCTGTACCGCCCTTATGTCCCTGCGGGAGGACACAAAGGTCGTTACGTCATCGGCGTACGCGGAAACCCTGGCTCGAGCTCCACCAGGGACAGCAATTCCACGCAGGACCGGACTGCACGTCTCGTCCCTTAGCCGGCGAAGGAGAGGCTCCAACGCCAGGACGTAAAGGAGAGGCGACAGTGGACAACCCTGTCGGACCGACCTAGACAGCGCGAAAGCGCTCGACAGCTTCCCGTTCACCTGTACCACAGCCTTGGGGGAGCGATACAGAAGGCTAATCCAGCGGCTGAAGTCGGGTTTGAATCCGGCGGCCTGCAGGAGAGCAGCCAGGTAGCCATGGTCAATCCTATCAAATGCCTTGGACTGATCCAAATTGATCAGCGCGGCCTCTTCGTCGTCTTCTACACCCTCTACGATCGTGCGAATCAAGTGCAGGTTGCTCTGAATTGTTCGTCCCTTCACAGAACAAGTCTGATCCGGTTCCAACAGAGACTCGGCAACTAGCTGCAAGCGATTCGTCAGGATCTTGGCCAAAATCTTTAACTCTGTGTTTAGCAGAGTTATGGGCCTGTAATCATCTAATCCCCGCCCAACCTTCTTGCCTTTTCCCAACAGCGTGATCACGCCCCTGGTGATCCGACCGGGGATGGACCCCTGCCGAAACCAGTGGTTGAACACGACAGTCAAGAGCGGGACAAAAAGGTGCGACATCCTCAAGTACAATTCATAGGGCAAACCATCCAAACCTGGCGACTTGCCACTGCCGGTCTTCTTCAAAGCCGCGTAGACTTCGTCCTCCGTAATCTCCCCTTCGCAGCTAGCCGCTTCAGCCGGCAAAAGCCGGGGAAAGTCAGCCAAATAGCTGCGAAACTCCTCGTCACGGAGACCAGGCTCCTTGGTAAACCGGTGTTCGAAATGCTGCCGGAACGCCTCGCACATGTCGTCGGTGGACCGAAGGAGATGCCCCTCCGGGTCGCGCACTTCTCGAATGTACCGATCGCCGGCCCGACGAATTTCTTCCTTGCGCAGTTCTGCGCCCATGTTCACAGCTTCGGAAGACATCTTGCTTAACTTAGCTCTAATTACCTGACCCATATAGCGCTCGCTAGTCGTGCGCCTCAGGGCCTCCCCTGGCTAAGGCTATCTCTAGGGGATCCCCACCAGCCTCCGCCCGGGCGAAATTAGCACTAAGTGTCTTTGCCTCCGCAGCCTTATCTAGTTTGAGCCGCTGGCTATATTTGGTGGCGAAAGACCTAATGGAGTCCTTAAGGTTAACCCACCACTTATTCCCAATGACTCGCCCAATTAACGCCCGCTGAACTAGTTTTGTCAGCTGGTCACGAAAGTCCCGCCTGTCCAGTAAGGACTGATTGAACTTCCAATAACCAGCCAACCTAGGCCTAAAGTCTAACACCACACGGGCACAAACGAGTTTGTGGTCCGTGTAGCCTAGCCAGTGGAACGTTGGACATTCTAAGAAGTCTATGTCGGCCACTCTCACTAACATCCTATCCAGGTACGCAGATACCCGGGTAGAAGGCCAATTAAGCGCCCACGTCCACATACTCCCATCCGGATGATCGACCCGGTATCTATCGACGAGACCAAATTCGTCGATCAGATCAACCAGGCTACGATCATCATTCCTCCCGCTATCGCCCCTCCCTCTATCCCATTTGGGGGTTAGGATGGCATTCCAGTCCCCAACTAAGATTAGCCGTGTTGAATGCACCATAAAGGGCTCCAACAGCCGAAAGAAAGAGACACGCTCACCTTGCTTATTGGGCGCATAAACCACAATCAGCCGGAACAATTTGCTTTTCACTGCAATATCGGCCACGATCAGCCGGCCCTCGGCACCGACATGGACAAGGTCAACCTTCGCGTCCAGGGTACGCTTGACCAGCAAAGAAACACCTCTGGCTTGCCGGCTCCCATATGCTGAATAGACGACAAAGTCGTTAGACAGCACACAAGAGTCGACTTCGCAAACAAAGTGAGTCTCTTGGATCGCGGCCACATCCACGCCGAAGGACAAGAGGTCACGAAGCAGGCGAGCCGCCTTACCCCGATCCCTCAGGCCCTTCGCATTCAAGCTGGCTATCTTAATAGACATCTTTTAAACCTGAAACGAAAAAACAAAGAAACATGCAACAAGGCTCTAGTCGCATACGGGGTAGAAATCTCGGGCAGAGGGGACCCCGACGGACTGTCCTAGGGACCCTGTACCAATGTCGGACGTAATCCGTCCGTCTAGGACAATCCCGCCGACGTCGGTGGGATATGTTAGTTTTACCACCCTATATAAACTGGGGTGGAGTAAAACGGGGAACCTCCCCGAACAATTTTGCGACATTTTTCTTAGTTCCGGCGTGTTTTCCGCCACCATCCTTATTTTAGGATATAACCTTCTGACCTCTTCTATGTGGTCCCAGACCCGCAGGTTCCCCCCGGTATTTCTTACCAGGGTGATGACACCTGGGGCCTGGGAAAAGTTTGTAGGATCTTCAGTGGAAAGATTGTTGACTGAAGTCAGTTTTAGGAGCGGCTTCAGCAACTTTCGCCTTTGCGAGGACCACTCCGCCACCAAATTTTCGTCGACTTTCATTAGAGCTGCGCCTCTCGGGAGGCCTTTCTTCTTTTTCGCCTGACTGGGAGTCTGGCTGGGAGTGGGAATAGGAGAAGGGGAGGGAGTGGGAGTTGCCGAAATGTTCTTTTCCAGGGGGGTCAGATTGAAGGTAGGGGACTGGGAAGCTTTCCGCGGGGAAGAGGGAAGGCTCCTCGCCTTTTCTGCATAAGTGCATCTAACTGGGGACACCGGTAAAGAAGTGCATCGGTCGCCCAGCTTCCTCCTCTCAGAGCTCCTGCTCCTCCTTCTACTCTTGAGTTTGTCCTGTTGTTCCTCCTCTTCCTCTCTCCCGCGCTTCAGGGACGACGCTCTTCCTACTTCCATAGGCTCTTCCGCAACCTTTTTGGGGAAGGAACCCTTTTCCTTGCCCTGTTTGGACGGTGAATTTTGCGGAGTAGGGTCCTTCTGTTTGGCAGGCGCCTTAACAGGAGTCGGCACCTTCACCGGCACCTTCGCCGGCGAAGGCGTTTTTGCCTTTTTTCGCGCCACCACCTGCCAATCACCCTCCTTGTTGGCTGCCGGTACTGGTGCTGGTGGAGCTTGTTTGGTAGTTTCCTTTGCAGGCTGCTGCTGCTGTTTGACTGGTTGGGCCTTTGGGGGCGGGTTTTTGGTCGGACACGCCTTTGCGACGTGTTCCGCCGCCCCACAGACCCAACAGCAAGGCTTTCTGCCCTCCACGACCACAAAAATATTTCGATCCCTGCAGGTGAGAATGTTGGGGATTTTCGCAATGTTTTCCCCAGATAGGGTCACCTGCAGGACCATATCTCCTGTATAGAAGCCTGCCTTGGACCGTAGCGAGGAGACGTCGGCCACCTTTCCGTAACTTGCAAAAAAGGCGCCGACGTGGTCCTCGGCAATGTCCAAGGGGACGCCATGCAAGGTAATCTTGACTCTCCTTGCTCCCATATATTCCGTCTGGAATTGGAGTGTTTTTGTCTCCAATACCACGCCAATTAGGCGCTTGGCCTCTTCAACTGAGCCAAGCAGGACGTCCCACTTGGCATTGCCTCTCCTCGCTACGGCCTTTGCATTAATCTGAAGAGCCCGAATTGCCTCTTCAAAGGATTCCCTTGTGATGCCCACAAACTTATGGGTCTTAAGTTCCTTGGTTCTTAGTGTGATTATTCTGGCCTCAATTTGTGCCAATTGTTCTGGCACGGAAACCAGCTCTGTTCCTTTAATATACTGGGCGTATTTGTCTTGCATCTGATGGTAATATTCCTCATCCTTAACCGTCAATTTCCCTCTTTTCCACCCAGCGGTCGAGGGTTTAGGCGATGCTGCTTCTGCTAGTACTTGCGAAGGGGGATTATCCCGAGGCGGTAGAGCCCAATCCCCCTCCTTTCCTCCCACCGACGCCGTGGTGGGAGGAACGCTTTCCATCGGCCCATCTGTGGCCATTGCCACAAAGTGGCCGAACACCGGATCACTGCTTCCCGGTGTTTCGCGTTGTTAGACGCTACTTTTACGCTGGCCCGAGCTATAAACTCGGGCTGGAAAGCAGTAAATCCAAGATACAGAGGACTAACAAATATCACGAAGGAACAAGTGTTATCCTTTGTTCTTTTACCCTAAACCACACAACAAAAAGCCGGGTGGGGAAGGGTTGGTATGTATTTATTCAGGTATGAAATACATGAATTATGGCACAAGGCCGAAAAATGGGGAGGGGGAACAAAACTTGGGATGGTCTTCAGTAACTATCTTATACCTAGCTAATCAGATTCACGACCCATACATACGTTACAATTTTCTCATTCACCATAAAAATTTGTCCATCAACACTCATACCTAACAAGCACCAAAATACCGCAAAATCATACCGGGGACCTAAAAAACACCCCAAATGTACATAAAAATTTCTGATTTTTACAATATATACAATATCTTACAAAAATAATTTAAAACTTTATTCATGAAATGACATGATGGGAAGGGGGAATGAAGAAACAAAAAATCCCCAAAACAAAAAACAATTTCAAATGAATATATATACACAATGTTAGTAAGACCCAAACACACCCACATAATTAAAGAGGCCACTGTATTCTGCCTTAAAAAGACAAAATCAAGCAGCTCTCTTTCTAAGGGGAATGGATAAGCAGGGGGCAAAAATAAATTGGACTGGAGAATGTATAAGGCTGACCCAGCCGAGAGTGAAAACGGGACAAAATAATACTTGGACAATGGGAATCTCGAACTGGATCATAACAAAAGCAATGAAGCCGGGAACAGGCCAGGACAAACACATTCACTCACATTAACTAGGCACCAAAAAGACTTCTACCTTAACCACGGGCGGGGTTCCAAAGGAATCCACCCCGATGCAACTAGCAGATCTAAAAGAGAAAATCAAGGCTAGCCCCGGTCACGCGAACCAGGCTCGCCGCATATACCCACCTTTCGCTGAACTCTGTCGGGTGCAGCCGTTTTCGTTCAGTTCTAATCTTCATTTTGAGCTGGTGCTCAAAATATCGGATTAGATCCTGATCCGAAAGACGACCTCCCCGCAAGACTTCCTCCAGACGCGTCATCCAAATCACCATTCTAGCCGTGGCCAGTAGCGACAGAAACACCATCCGCTTCACTCCAGAGTACGGGGGCGACACATTGTCCACAGCGTATGCGCGATCAATGAGCACAAGCTCCCGCGGCGCGATACGAGCAGTCAACTCGCCGACACGCGCCCACAACGGGCGAACGCGCGAACAATGGAAGAAGGCGTGCGCAGACGTCTCCTTAATTCCAAGGACGCAACGTTCACAATCTGGCAAATCCGCCAGGCCCATTGCGAAACGCTTGTCGTTGAGAGACAAACCATTCCGAGCCAATCGCCAGGTCAGAGAAAACTCAGAGTTGTTGAGCCAATCCGCACCTGGCGCCCAAGACCAATGAGAGCGATACTCCTCTCTCGACATGCCGAGCTTACTCCACAGTTCATCCTTCACGGCGCCCTCCACTAATCCCCGATAGAAGATTCTCCTAGGCCGTGAAAGGTCACTGGACCATGGAATGGCCCGAAGGGCCGTCAGACATTCGAGCAGGAATTTCGGCCGCCCCCAAGGCCTATTGCTAGTCCTTAGGAGCGGGGAGTGATAGTGAGGCTAGGGAACATGTCCCTCACTACCCCCGCAAGCAACCGATCTTCCTCCAACGCGCGCCTGAGGAATGCCAACCTCGAAGCGAGCACGTGGCTCCTCAAGTGTGGCATCCCCAGACCCCCTTGACACGGACGGAGGCAACAGACTCCTTTGTCGACCATGTGTTTGCGTCCTCTCCAAAGACAGGAGAATAGCAAACGCTCGAGCGCCTTCTCATGATCGTCACAAAGGGGAAGTACAGACAGCCGGTAAAGGATTCTGGGAAAGAGGTATGTATTACACACCTCCGCCAGACCCTTCACGGAGAGACTCCGTCGACGCCAAATCTCGACCGACGCGCCGACCTTTGCCTGTACTTCTGACCAGTTTTTCTCCAACTGTAAGTCCGGACCGAACCAAACTCCGAGGAGCTTGACCGGCCCGTCCGTCCAGTCGAAGGGCCCCGGGAGGGAAACACCCTTCCAGGCACCTAACCGCAAGCCGGACGACTTGTCGCGGTTAATTCTGGCCCCCGTTACATGTTCGTACCGTTCAAGCGCCTTCTGTACCGCCCTTATGTCCCTGCGGGAGGACACAAAGGTCGTTACGTCATCGGCGTACGCGGAAACCCTGGCTCGAGCTCCACCAGGGACAGCAATTCCACGCAGGACCGGACTGCACGTCTCGTCCCTTAGCCGGCGAAGGAGGGGCTCCAACGCCAGGACGTAAAGGAGAGGCGACAGTGGACAACCCTGACGGACCGACCTAGACAGCGCGAAAGCGCCCGACAGCTTCCCGTTCACCTGTACCACAGCCTTGGGGGAGCGATACAGAAGGCTAATCCAGCGGCTGAAGTCGGGTTTGAATCCGGCGGCCTGCAGGACAGCAGCCAGGTAGCCATGGTCAATCCTATCAAATGCCTTGGACTGATCCAAATTGATCAGCGCGGCCTCTTCGTCGTCTTCTACACCCTCTACGATCGTGCGAATCAAGTGCAGGTTGCTCTGAATTGTTCGTCCCTTCACAGAACAAGTCTGATCCGGTTCCAACAGAGACTCGGCAACTAGCTGCAAGCGATTCGTCAGGATCTTGGCCAAAATCTTTAACTCTGTGTTTAGCAGAGTTATGGGCCTGTAATCATCTAATCCCCGCCCAACCTTCTTGCCTTTTCCCAACAGCGTGATCACGCCCCTGGTGATCCGACCGGGGATGGACCCCTGCCGAAACCAGTGGTTGAACACGACAGTCAAGAGCGGGACAAAAAGGTGCGACATCCTCAAGTACAATTCATAGGGCAAACCATCCAAACCTGGCGACTTGCCACTGCCGGTCTTCTTCAAAGCCGCGTAGACTTCGTCCTCCGTAATCTCCCCTTCGCAGCTAGCCGCTTCAGCCGGCAAAAGCCGGGGAAAGTCAGCCAAATAGCTGCGAAACTCCTCGTCACGGAGACCAGGCTCCTTGGTAAACCGGTGTTCGAAATGCTGCCGGAACGCCTCGCACATGTCGTCGGTGGACCGAAGGAGATGCCCCTCCGGGTCGCGCACTTCTCGAATGTACCGATCGCCGGCCCGACGAATTTCTTCCTTGCGCAGTTCTGCGCCCATGTTCACAGCTTCGGAAGACATCTTGCTTAACTTAGCTCTAATTACCTGACCCATATAGCGCTCGCTAGTCGTGCGCCTCAGGGCCTCCCTGGCTAAGGCTATCTCTAGGGGATCCCCACCAGCCTCCGCCCGGGCGAAATTAGCACTAAGTGTCTTTGCCTCCGCAGCCTTATCTAGTTTGAGCCGCTGGCTATATTTGGTGGCGAAAGACCTAATGGAGTCCTTAAGGTTAACCCACCACTTATTCCCAATGACTCGCCCAATTAACGCCCGCTGAACTAGTTTTGTCAGCTGGTCACGAAAGTCCCGCCTGTCCAGTAAGGACTGATTGAACTTCCAATAACCAGCCAACCTAGGCCTAAAGTCTAACACCACACGGGCACAAACGAGTTTGTGGTCCGTGTAGCCTAGCCAGTGGAACGTTGGACATTCTAAGAAGTCTATGTCGGCCACTCTCACTAACATCCTATCCAGGTACGCAGATACCCGGGTAGAAGGCCAATTAAGCGCCCACGTCCACATACTCCCATCCGGATGATCGACCCGGTATCTATCGACGAGACCAAATTCGTCGATCAGATCAACCAGGCTACGATCATCATTCCTCCCGCTAGCGCCCCTCCCTCTATCCCATTTGGGGGTTAGGATGGCATTCCAGTCCCCAACTAAGATTAGCCGTGTTGAATGCACCATAAAGGGCTCCAACAGCCGAAAGAAAGAGACACGCTCACCTTGCTTATTGGGCGCATAAACCACAATCAGCCGGAACAATTTGCTTTTCACTGCAATATCGGCCACGATCAGCCGGCCCTCGGCACCGACATGGACAAGGTCAACCTTCGCGTCCAGGGTACGCTTGACCAGCAAAGAAACACCTCTGGCTTGCCGGCTCCCATATGCTGAATAGACGACAAAGTCGTTAGACAGCACACAAGAGTCGACTTCGCAAACAAAGTGAGTCTCTTGGATCGCGGCCACATCCACGCCGAAGGACAAGAGGTCACGAAGCAGGCGAGCCGCCTTACCCCGATCCCTCAGGCCCTTCGCATTCAAGCTGGCTATCTTAATAGACATCTTTTAAACCTGAAACGAAAAAACAAAGAAACATGCAACAAGGCTCTAGTCGCATACGGGGTAGAAATCTCGGGCAGAGGGGACCCCGACGGACTGTCCTAGGGACCCTGTACCAATGTCGGACGTAATCCGTCCGTCTAGGACAATCCCGCCGACGTCGGTGGGATATGTTAGTTTTACCACCCTATATAAACTGGGGTGGGAGTAAAACGGGGAACCTCCCCGAACAATTTTGCGACATTTTTCTTAGTTCCGGCGTGTTTTCCGCCACCATCCTTATTTTAGGATATAACCTTCTGACCTCTTCTATGTGGTCCCAGACCCGCAGGTTCCCCCCGGTATTTCTTACCAGGGTGATGACACCTGGGGCCTGGGAAAAGTTTGTAGGATCTTCAGTGGAAAGATTGTTGACTGAAGTCAGTTTTAGGAGCGGCTTCAGCAACTTTCGCCTTTGCGAGGACCACTCCGCCACCAAATTTTCGTCGACTTTCATTAGAGCTGCGCCTCTCGGGAGGCCTTTCTTCTTTTTCGCCTGACTGGGAGTCTGGCTGGGAGTGGGAATAGGAGAAGGGGAGGGAGTGGGAGTTGCCGAAATGTTCTTTTCCAGGGGGGTCAGATTGAAGGTAGGGGACTGGGAAGCTTTCCGCGGGGAAGAGGGAAGGCTCCTCGCCTTTTCTGCATAAGTGCATCTAACTGGGGACACCGGTAAAGAAGTGCATCGGTCGCCCAGCTTCCTCCTCTCAGAGCTCCTGCTCCTCCTTCTACTCTTGAGTTTGTCCTGTTGTTCCTCCTCTTCCTCTCTCCCGCGCTTCAGGGACGACGCTCTTCCTACTTCCATAGGCTCTTCCGCAACCTTTTTGGGGAAGGAACCCTTTTCCTTGCCCTGTTTGGACGGTGAATTTTGCGGAGTAGGGTCCTTCTGTTTGGCAGGCGCCTTAACAGGAGTCGGCACCTTCACCGGCACCTTCGCCGGCGAAGGCGTTTTTGCCTTTTTTCGCGCCACCACCTGCCAATCACCCTCCTTGTTGGCTGCCGGTACTGGTGCTGGTGGAGCTTGTTTGGTAGTTTCCTTTGCAGGCTGCTGCTGCTGTTTGACTGGTTGGGCCTTTGGGGGCGGGTTTTTGGTCGGACACGCCTTTGCGACGTGTTCCGCCGCCCCACAGACCCAACAGCAAGGCTTTCTGCCCTCCACGACCACAAAAATATTTCGATCCCTGCAGGTGAGAATGTTGGGGATTTTCGCAATGTTTTCCCCAGATAGGGTCACCTGCAGGACCATATCTCCTGTATAGAAGCCTGCCTTGGACCGTAGCGAGGAGACGTCGGCCACCTTTCCGTAACTTGCAAAAAAGGCGCCGACGTGGTCCTCGGCAATGTCCAAGGGGACGCCATGCAAGGTAATCTTGACTCTCCTTGCTCCCATATATTCCGTCTGGAATTGGAGTGTTTTTGTCTCCAATACCACGCCAATTAGGCGCTTGGCCTCTTCAACTGAGCCAAGCAGGACGTCCCACTTGGCATTGCCTCTCCTCGCTACGGCCTTTGCATTAATCTGAAGAGCCCGAATTGCCTCTTCAAAGGATTCCCTTGTGATGCCCACAAACTTATGGGTCTTAAGTTCCTTGGTTCTTAGTGTGATTATTCTGGCCTCAATTTGTGCCAATTGTTCTGGCACGGAAACCAGCTCTGTTCCTTTAATATACTGGGCGTATTTGTCTTGCATCTGATGGTAATATTCCTCATCCTTAACCGTCAATTTCCCTCTTTTCCACCCAGCGGTCGAGGGTTTAGGCGATGCTGCTTCTGCTAGTACTTGCGAAGGGGATTATCCCGAGGCGGTAGAGCCCAATCCCCCTCCTTTCCTCCCACCGACGCCGTGGTGGGAGGAACGCTTTCCATCGGCCCATCTGTGGCCATTGCCACAAAGTGGCCGAACACCGGATCACTGCTTCCCGGTGTTTCGCGTTGTTAGACGCTACTTTTACGCTGGCCCGAGCTATAAACTCGGGCTGGAAAGCAGTAAATCCAAGATACAGAGGACTAACAAATATCACGAAGGAACAAGTGTTATCCTTTGTTCTTTTACCCTAAACCACACAACAAAAAGCCGGGTGGGGAAGGGTTGGTACTTATTTATTTGACAAAAAGTACAAATTCTGGCACAAGGCCAACAAATGGGAGGGGGAACAAAAACTTGGGTTGGTCTTCCGTAACTATCTTATACCTAGCTAATCCGATTCACGACCCATACATACGTTACAATTTTCTCATTCACCATAAAATTTTGTCCATCAACACTCATACCTATCAAGCACCAAAATACCACAAAATCATACCGGGGACCTAAAAACACCCCAAATGTACATAAAAATTTCTGATTTTTACAATATATACAATATCTTACAAAAATAAATTTAAAACTTTATTCATGAAATGACATGATGGGGAGGGGGAATGAAGAAACAAAAAACCCCAAAACAAAACACAATTTCAAATGAATATATATACACAATGTTAGTAAGACCCAAACACACCCACATAATTAAAGAGGCCACTGTATTCTGCCTTAAAAAAGGACAAAATCAAGCAGCTCTCTTTCTAAGGGGAATGGAGAAGCAGGGGGCAAAAATAAATTGGACTGGAGAATGTATAAGGCTGACCCAGCCGAGAGTGAAAACGGGACAAAATAATACTTGGACAATGGGAATCTCGAACTGGATCATAACAAAAGCAATGGAGCCGGGAACAGGCCAGGACAAACACATTCACTCACATTAACTAGGCACAAAAAGAACTTCTACCTTAACCACGGGCGGGGTTCCAAAGGAATCCACCCCGATGCAACTAGCAGATCTAAAAGAGAAAATCAAGGCTAGCCCCGGTCACGCGAACCAGGCTCGCCGCATATACCCACCTTTCGCTGAACTCTGTCGGGTGCAGCCGTTTCCGTTCAGTTCTAATCTTAATTTTGAGCTGGTGCTCAAAATATCGGATTAGATCCTGATCCGAAAGACGACCGCCCCGCAAGACTTCCTCCAGACGCGTCATCCAAATCACCATTCTAGCCGTGGCCAGTAGCGACAGAAACACCATCCGCTTCACTCCAGAGTACGGGGGCGACACATTGTCCACAGCGTATGCGCGATCAATGAGCACAAGCTCCCGCGGCGCGATACGAGCAGTCAACTCGCCGACACGCGCCCACAACGGGCGAACGCGCGAACAATGGAAGAAGGCGTGCGCAGACGTCTCCTTAATTCCAAGGACGCAACGTTCACAATCTGGCAAATCCGCCAGGCCCATTGCGAAACGCTTGTCATTGAGAGACAAACCATTCCGAGCCAATCGCCAGGTCAGAGAAAACTCAGAGTTGTTGAGCCAATCCGCACCTGGCGCCCAAGACCAATGAGAGCGATACTCCTCCCTCGACATGCCGAGCTTACTCCACAGTTCATCCTTCACGGCGCCCTCCACTAATCCCCGATAGAAGATTCTCCTAGGCCGTGAAAGGTCACTGGACCATGGAATGGCCCGAAGGGCCGTCAGACATTCGAGCAGGAATTTCGGCCGCCCCCAAGGCCTATTGCTAGTCCTCAGGAGCGGGGGAGTGATAGTGAGGCTAGGGAACATGTCCCTCACTACCCCCGCAAGCAACCGATCTTCCTCCAACGCGCGCCTGAGGAATGCCAACCTCGAAGCGAGCACGTGGCTCCTCAAGTGTGGCATCCCCAGACCCCCTTGACACGGACGGAGGCAGCAGACTCCTTTGTCGACCATGTGTTTGCGTCCTCTCCAAAGACAGGAGAATAGCAAACGCTCGAGCGCCTTCTCATGATCGTCACAAAGGGGAAGTACAGACAGCCGGTAAAGGATTCTGGGAAAGAGGTATGTATTACACACCTCCGCCAGACCCTTCACGGAGAGACTCCGTCGACGCCAAATCTCGACCGACGCGCCGACCTTTGCCTGTACTTCTGACCAGTTTTTCTCCAACTGTAAGTCCGGACCGAACCAAACTCCGAGGAGCTTGACCGGCCCGTCCGTCCAGTCGAAGGGCCCCGGGAGGGAAACACCCTTCCAGGCACCTAACCGCAAGCCGGACGACTTGTCGCGGTTAATTCTGGCCCCTGTTACCTGTTCGTACCGTTCAAGCGCCTTCTGTACCGCCCTTATGTCCCTGCGGGAGGACACAAAGGTCGTTACGTCATCGGCGTACGCGGAAACCCTGGCTCGAGCTCCTCCAGGGACAGCAATTCCACGCAGGACCGGACTGCACGTCTCGTCCCTTAGCCGGCGAAGGAGAGGCTCCAACGCCAGGACGTAAAGGAGAGGCGACAGTGGACAACCCTGTCGGACCGACCTAGACAGCGCGAAAGCGCTCGACAGCTTCCCGTTCACCTGTACCACAGCCTTGGGGGAGCGATACAGAAGGCTAATCCAGCGGCTGAAGTCGGGTTTGAATCCGGCGGCCTGCAGGACAGCAGCCAGGTAGCCATGGTCAATCCTATCAAATGCCTTGGACTGATCCAAATTGATCAGCGCGGCCTCTTCGTCGTCTTCTACACCCTCTACGATCGTGCGGATCAAGTGCAGGTTGCTCTGAATTGTTCGTCCCTTCACAGAACAAGTCTGATCCGGTTCCAACAGAGACTCGGCAACTAGCTGCAAGCGATTCGTCAGGATCTTGGCCAAAATCTTTAACTCTGTGTTTAGCAGAGTTATGGGCCTGTAATCATCTAATCCCCGCCCAACCTTCTTGCCTTTTCCCAACAGCGTGATCACGCCCCTGGTGATCCGACCGGGGATGGACCCCTGCCGAAACCAGTGGTTGAACACGACAGTCAAGAGCGGGACAAAAAGGTGCGACATCCTCAAGTACAATTCATAGGGCAAACCATCCAAACCTGGCGACTTGCCACTGCCGGTCTTCTTCAAAGCCGCGTAGACTTCGTCCTCCGTAATCTCCCCTTCGCAGCTAGCCGCTTCAGCCGGCAAAAGCCGGGGAAAGTCAGCCAAATAGCTGCGAAACTCCTCGTCACGGAGACCAGGCTCCTTGGTAAACCGGTGTTCGAAATGCTGCCGGAACGCCTCGCACATGTCGTCGGTGGACCGAAGGAGATGCCCCTCCGGGTCGCGCACTTCTCGAATGTACCGATCGCCGGCCCGACGAATTTCTTCCTTGCGCAGTTCTGCGCCCATGTTCACAGCTTCGGAAGACATCTTGCTTAACTTAGCTCTAATTACCTGGCCCATATAGCGCTCGCTAGTCGTGCGCCTCAGGGCCCGGGCCTCCTGGCTAAGGCTATCTCTAGGGGATCCCCACCAGCCTCCGCCCGGGCGAAATTAGCACTAAGTGTCTTTGCCTCCGCAGCCTTATCTAGTTTGAGCCGCTGGCTATATTTGGTGGCGAAAGACCTAATGGAGTCCTTAAGGTTAACCCACCACTTATTCCCAATGACTCGCCCAATTAACGCCCGCTGAACTAGTCTTGTCAGCTGGTCACGAAAGTCCCGCCTGTCCAGTAAGGACTGATTGAACTTCCAATAACCAGCCAACCTAGGCCTAAAGTCTAACACCACACGGGCACAAACGAGTTTGTGGTCCGTGTAGCCTAGCCAGTGGAACGTTGGACATTCTAAGAAGTCTATGTCGGCCACTCTCACTAACATCCTATCCAGGTACGCAGATACCCGGGTAGAAGGCCAATTAAGCGCCCACGTCCACATACTCCCATCCGGATGATCGACCCGGTATCTATCGACGAGACCAAATTCGTCGATCAGATCAACCAGGCTACGATCATCATTCCTCCCATATCGCCCCTCCCTCTATCCCATTTGGGGGTTAGGATGGCATTCCAGTCCCCAACTAAGATTAGCCGTGTTGAATGCACCATAAAGGGCTCCAACAGCCGAAAGAAAGAGACACGCTCACCTTGCTTATTGGGCGCATAAACCACAATCAGCCGGAACAATTTGCTTTTCACTGCAATATCGGCCACGATCAGCCGGCCCTCGGCACCGACATGGACAAGGTCAACCTTCGCGTCCAGGGTACGCTTGACCAGCAAAGAAACACCTCTGGCTTGCCGGCTCCCATATGCTGAATAGACGACAAAGTCGTTAGACAGCACACAAGAGTCGACTTCGCAAACAAAGTGAGTCTCTTGGATCGCGGCCACATCCACGCCGAAGGACAAGAGGTCACGAAGCAGGCGAGCCGCCTTACCCCGATCCCTCAGGCCCTTCGCATTCAAGCTGGCTATCTTAATAGACATCTTTTAAACCTGAAACGAAAAAACAAAGAAACATGCAACAAGGCTCTAGTCGCATACGGGGTAGAAATCTCGGGCAGAGGGGACCCCGACGGACTGTCCTAGGGACCCTGTACCAATGTCGGACGTAATCCGTCCGTCTAGGACAATCCCGCCGACGTCGGTGGGATATGTTAGTTTTACCACCCTATATAAACTGGGGTGGAGTAAAACGGGGAACCTCCCCGAACAATTTTGCGACATTTTTCTTAGTTCCGGCGTGTTTTCCGCCACCATCCTTATTTTAGGATATAACCTTCTGACCTCTTCTATGTGGTCCCAGACCCGCAGGTTCCCCCCGGTATTTCTTACCAGGGTGATGACACCTGGGGCCTGGGAAAAGTTTGTAGGATCTTCAGTGGAAAGATTGTTGACTGAAGTCAGTTTTAGGAGCGGCTTCAGCAACTTTCGCCTTTGCGAGGACCACTCCGCCACCAAATTTTCGTCGACTTTCATTAGAGCTGCGCCTCTCGGGAGGCCTTTCTTCTTTTTCGCCTGACTGGGAGTCTGGCTGGGAGTGGGAATAGGAGAAGGGGAGGGAGTGGGAGTTGCCGAAATGTTCTTTTCCAGGGGGGTCAGATTGAAGGTAGGGGACTGGGAAGCTTTCCGCGGGGAAGAGGGAAGGCTCCTCGCCTTTTCTGCATAAGTGCATCTAACTGGGGACACCGGTAAAGAAGTGCATCGGTCGCCCAGCTTCCTCCTCTCAGAGCTCCTGCTCCTCCTTCTACTCTTGAGTTTGTCCTGTTGTTCCTCCTCTTCCTCTCTCCCCGCGCTTCAGGGACGACGCTCTTCCTACTTCCATAGGCTCTTCCGCAACCTTTTTGGGGAAGGAACCCTTTTCCTTGCCCTGTTTGGACGGTGAATTTTGCGGAGTAGGGTCCTTCTGTTTGGCAGGCGCCTTAACAGGAGTCGGCACCTTCACCGGCACCTTCGCCGGCGAAGGCGTTTTTGCCTTTTTTCGCGCCACCACCTGCCAATCACCCTCCTTGTTGGCTGCCGGTACTGGTGCTGGTGGAGCTTGTTTGGTAGTTTCCTTTGCAGGCTGCTGCTGCTGTTTGACTGGTTGGGCCTTTGGGGGCGGGTTTTTGGTCGGACACGCCTTTGCGACGTGTTCCGCCGCCCCACAGACCCAACAGCAAGGCTTTCTGCCCTCCACGACCACAAAAATATTTCGATCCCTGCAGGTGAGAATGTTGGGGATTTTCGCAATGTTTTCCCCAGATAGGGTCACCTGCAGGACCATATCTCCTGTATAGAAGCCTGCCTTGGACCGTAGCGAGGAGACGTCGGCCACCTTTCCGTAACTTGCAAAAAAGGCGCCGACGTGGTCCTCGGCAATGTCCAAGGGGACGCCATGCAAGGTAATCTTGACTCTCCTTGCTCCCATATATTCCGTCTGGAATTGGAGTGTTTTTGTCTCCAATACCACGCCAATTAGGCGCTTGGCCTCTTCAACTGAGCCAAGCAGGACGTCCCACTTGGCATTGCCTCTCCTCGCTACGGCCTTTGCATTAATCTGAAGAGCCCGAATTGCCTCTTCAAAGGATTCCCTTGTGATGCCCACAAACTTATGGGTCTTAAGTTCCTTGGTTCTTAGTGTGATTATTCTGGCCTCAATTTGTGCCAATTGTTCTGGCACGGAAACCAGCTCTGTTCCTTTAATATACTGGGCGTATTTGTCTTGCATCTGATGGTAATATTCCTCATCCTTAACCGTCAATTTCCCTCTTTTCCACCCAGCGGTCGAGGGTTTAGGCGATGCTGCTTCTGCTAGTACTTGCGAAGGGGGATTATCCCGAGGCGGTAGAGCCCAATCCCCCTCCTTTCCTCCCACCGACGCCGTGGTGGGAGGAACGCTTTCCATCGGCCCATCTGTGGCCATTGCCACAAAGTGGCCGAACACCGGATCACTGCTTCCCGGTGTTTCGCGTTGTTAGACGCTACTTTTACGCTGGCCCGAGCTATAAACTCGGGCTGGAAAGCAGTAAATCCAAGATACAGAGGACTAACAAATATCACGAAGGAACAAGTGTTATCCTTTGTTCTTTTACCCTAAACCACACAACAAAAAGCCGGGTGGGGAAGGGTTGGTAATTATTTATTCAGCATAAATACATGAATTCTGGCACAAGGCCAACAAATGGGAGGGGGAACAAAAACTTGGGTTGGTCTTCCGTAACTATCTTATACCTAGCTAATCAGATTCACGACCCATACATACGTTACAATTTTCACAGTCACCATAAAAATTTGTCCATCAACACTCATACCTATCAAGCACCAAAATACCGCAAAATCATACCAGGGACCTAAAAACACCCCAAATGTACATAAAAATTTGTGTATTTACAATATTTACAATAGTGTACAAAAATAAATTTAAAACTTTATTCATGAAATGACATGATGGGGAGGGGGAATGAAGAAACAAAAAACCCCAAAACAAAAAACAATTTCAAATGAATATATATACATGGGTTAGTAAGACCCAAACACACCCACATAATTAAAGAGGCCACTGTATTCTGCCTTAAAAGACAAAATCAAGCAGCTCTCTTTCTAAGGGGAATGGATAAGCAGGGGGCAAAAATAAATTGGACTGGAGAATGTATAAGGCTGACCCAGCCGAGAGTGAAAACAGGACAAAATAATACTTGGACAATGGGAATCTCGAACTGGATCATAACAAAAGCAATGGAGCCGGGAACAGGCCAGGACAAACACATCCACTCACATTAACTAGGCACAAAAAGAACTTCTACCTTAACCACGGGAGGGGTTCCAAAGGAATCCACCCCGATGCAACTAGCAGATCTAAAAGAGAAAATCAAGGCTAGCCCCGGTCACGCGAACCAGGCTCGCCGCATATACCCACCTTTCGCTGAACTCTGTCGGGTGCAGCCGTTTTCGTTCAGTTCTAATCTTAATTTTGAGCTGGTGCTCAAAATATCGGATTAGATCCTGATCCGAAAGACGACCGCCCCGCAAGACTTCCTCCAGACGCGTCATCCAAATCACCATTCTAGCCGTGGCCAGTAGCGACAGAAACACCATCCGCTTCACTCCAGAGTACGGGGGCGACACATTGTCCACAGCGTATGCGCGATCAATGAGCACAAGCTCCCGCGGCGCGATACGAGCAGTCAACTCGCCAACACGCGCCCACAACGGGCGAACGCGCGAACAATGGAAGAAGGCGTGCGCAGACGTCTCCTTAATTCCAAGGACGCAACGTTCACAATCTGGCAAATCCGCCAGGCCCATTGCGAAACGCTTGTCGTTGAGAGACAAACCATTCCGAGCCAATCGCCAGGTCAGAGAAAACTCAGAGTTGTTGAGCCAATCCGCACCTGGCGCCCAAGACCAATGAGAGCGATACTCCTCTCTCGACATGCCGAGCTTACTCCACAGTTCATCCTTCACGGCGCCCTCCACTAATCCCCGATAGAAGATTCTCCTAGGCCGTGAAAGGTCACTGGACCATGGAATGGCCCGAAGGGCCGTCAGACATTCGAGCAGGAATTTCGGCCGCCCCAAGGCCTATTGCTAGTCCTTAGGAGCGGGGGAGTGATAGTGAGGCTAGGGAACATGTCCCTCACTACCCCCGCAAGCAACCGATCTTCCTCCAACGCGCGCCTGAGGAATGCCAACCTCGAAGCGAGCACGTGGCTCCTCAAGTGTGGCATCCCCAGACCCCCTTGACACGGACGGAGGCAACAGACTCCTTTGTCGACCATGTGTTTGCGTCCTCTCCAAAGACAGGAGAATAGCAAACGCTCGAGCGCCTTCTCATGATCGTCACAAAGGGGAAGTACAGACAGCCGGTAAAGCATTCTGGGAAAGAGGTATGTATTACACACCTCCGCCAGACCCTTCACGGAGAGACTCCGTCGACGCCAAATCTCGACCGACGCGCCGACCTTTGCCTGTACTTCTGACCAGTTTTTCTCCAACTGTAAGTCCGGACCGAACCAAACTCCGAGGAGCTTGACCGGCCCGTCCGTCCAGTCGAAGGGCCCCGGGAGGGAAACACCCTTCCAGGCACCTAACCGCAAGCCGGACGACTTGTCGCGGTTAATTCTGGCCCCTGTTACCTGTTCGTACCGTTCAAGCGCCTTCTGTACCGCCCTTATGTCCCTGCGGGAGGACACAAAGGTCGTTACGTCATCGGCGTACGCGGAAACCCTGGCTCGAGCTCCACCAGGGACAGCAATTCCACGCAGGACCGGACTGCACGTCTCGTCCCTTAGCCGGCGAAGGAGAGGCTCCAACGCCAGGACGTAAAGGAGAGGCGACAGTGGACAACCCTGTCGGACCGACCTAGACAGCGCGAAAGCGCTCGACAGCTTCCCGTTCACCTGTACCACAGCCTTGGGGGAGCGATACAGAAGGCTAATCCAGCGGCTGAAGTCGGGTTTGAATCCGGCGGCCTGCAGGACAGCAGCCAGGTAGCCATGGTCAATCCTATCAAATGCCTTGGACTGATCCAACGAATCAAGTGCAGGTTGCTCTGAATTGTTCGTCCCTTCACAGAACAAGTCTGATCCGGTTCCAACAGAGACTCGGCAACTAGCTGCAAGCGATTCGTCAGGATCTTGGCCAAAATCTTTAACTCTGTGTTTAGCAGAGTTATGGGCCTGTAATCATCTAATCCCCGCCCAACCTTCTTGCCTTTTCCCAACAGCGTGATCACGCCCCTGGTGATCCGACCGGGGATGGACCCCTGCCGAAACCAGTGGTTGAACACGACAGTCAAGAGCGGGACAAAAAGGTGCGACATCCTCAAGTACAATTCATAGGGCAAACCATCCAAACCTGGCGACTTGCCACTGCCGGTCTTCTTCAAAGCCGCGTAGACTTCGTCCTCCGTAATCTCCCCTTCGCAGCTAGCCGCTTCAGCCGGCAAAAGCCGGGGAAAGTCAGCCAAATAGCTGCGAAACTCCTCGTCACGGAGACCAGGCTCCTTGGTAAACCGGTGTTCGAAATGCTGCCGGAACGCCTCGCACATGTCGTCGGTGGACCGAAGGAGATGCCCCTCCGGGTCGCGCACTTCTCGAATGTACCGATCGCCGGCCCGACGAATTTCTTCCTTGCGCAGTTCTGCGCCCATGTTCACAGCTTCGGAAGACATCTTGCTTAACTTAGCTCTAATTACCTGACCCATATAGCGCTCGCTAGTCGTGCGCCTCAGGGCCTCCCTGGCTAAGGCTATCTCTAGGGGATCCCCACCAGCCTCCGCCCGGGCGAAATTAGCACTAAGTGTCTTTGCCTCCGCAGCCTTGTCTAGTTTGAGCCGCTGGCTATATTTGGTGGCGAAAGACCTAATGGAGTCCTTAAGGTTAACCCACCACTTATTCCCAATGACTCGCCCAATTAACGCCCGCTGAACTAGTTTTGTCAGCTGGTCACGAAAGTCCCGCCTGTCCAGTAAGGACTGATTGAACTTCCAATAACCAGCCAACCTAGGCCTAAAGTCTAACACCACACGGGCACAAACGAGTTTGTGGTCCGTGTAGCCTAGCCAGTGGAACGTTGGACATTCTAAGAAGTCTATGTCGGCCACCCTCTCACTAACATCCTATCCAGGTACGCAGATACCCGGGTAGAAGGCCAATTAAGCGCCCACGTCCACATACTCCCATCCGGATGATCGACCCGGTATCTATCGACGAGACCAAATTCGTCGATCAGATCAACCAGGCTACGATCATCATTCCCTCCCGCTAGCGCCCCTCCCTCTATCCCATTTGGGGGTTAGGATGGCATTCCAGTCCCCAACTAAGATTAGCCGTGTTGAATGCACCATAAAGGGCTCCAACAGCCGAAAGAAAGAGACACGCTCACCTTGCTTATTGGGCGCATAAACCACAATCAGCCGGAACAATTTGCTTTTCACTGCAATATCGGCCACGATCAGCCGGCCCTCGGCACCGACATGGACAAGGTCAACCTTCGCGTCCAGGGTACGCTTGACCAGCAAAGAAACACCTCTGGCTTGCCGGCTCCCATATGCTGAATAGACGACAAAGTCGTTAGACAGCACACAAGAGTCGACTTCGCAAACAAAGTGAGTCTCTTGGATCGCGGCCACATCCACGCCGAAGGACAAGAGGTCACGAAGCAGGCGAGCCGCCTTACCCCGATCCCTCAGGCCCTTCGCATTCAAGCTGGCTATCTTAATAGACATCTTTTAAACCTGAAACGAAAAAACAAAGAAACATGCAACAAGGCTCTAGTCGCATACGGGGTAGAAATCTCGGGCAGAGGGGACCCCGACGGACTGTCCTAGGGACCCTGTACCAATGTCGGACGTAATCCGTCCGTCTAGGACAATCCCGCCGACGTCGGTGGGATATGTTAGTTTTACCACCCTATATAAACTGGGGTGGAGTAAAACGGGGAACCTCCCCGAACAATTTTGCGACATTTTTCTTAGTTCCGGCGTGTTTTCCGCCACCATCCTTATTTTAGGATATAACCTTCTGACCTCTTCTATGTGGTCCCAGACCCGCAGGTTCCCCCCGGTATTTCTTACCAGGGTGATGACACCTGGGGCCTGGGAAAAGTTTGTAGGATCTTCAGTGGAAAGATTGTTGACTGAAGTCAGTTTTAGGAGCGGCTTCAGCAACTTTCGCCTTTGCGAGGACCACTCCGCCACCAAATTTTCGTCGACTTTCATTAGAGCTGCGCCTCTCGGGAGGCCTTTCTTCTTTAACGCCTGACTGGGAGTCTGGCTGGGAGTGGGAATAGGAGAAGGGGAGGGAGTGGGAGTTGCCGAAATGTTCTTTTCCAGGGGGGTCAGATTGAAGGTAGGGGACTGGGAAGCTTTCCGCGGGGAAGAGGGAAGGCTCCTCGCCTTTTCTGCATAAGTGCATCTAACTGGGGACACCGGTAAAGAAGTGCATCGGTCGCCCAGCTTCCTCCTCTCAGAGCTCCTGCTCCTCCTTCTACTCTTGAGTTTGTCCTGTTGTTCCTCCTCTTCCTCTCTCCCGCGCTTCAGGGACGACGCTCTTCCTACTTCCATAGGCTCTTCCGCAACCTTTTTGGGGAAGGAACCCTTTTCCTTGCCCTGTTTGGACGGTGAATTTTGCGGAGTAGGGTCCTTCTGTTTGGCAGGCGCCTTAACAGGAGTCGGCACCTTCACCGGCACCTTCGCCGGCGAAGGCGTTTTTGCCTTTTTTCGCGCCACCACCTGCCAATCACCCTCCTTGTTGGCTGCCGGTACTGGTGCTGGTGGAGCTTGTTTGGTAGTTTCCTTTGCAGGCTGCTGCTGCTGTTTGACTGGTTGGGCCTTTGGGGGCGGGTTTTTGGTCGGACACGCCTTTGCGACGTGTTCCGCCGCCCCACAGACCCAACAGCAAGGCTTTCTGCCCTCCACGACCACAAAAATATTTCGATCCCTGCAGGTGAGAATGTTGGGGATTTTCGCAATGTTTTCCCCAGATAGGGTCACCTGCAGGACCATATCTCCTGTATAGAAGCCTGCCTTGGACCGTAGCGAGGAGACGTCGGCCACCTTTCCGTAACTTGCAAAAAAGGCGCCGACGTGGTCCTCGGCAATGTCCAAGGGGACGCCATGCAAGGTAATCTTGACTCTCCTTGCTCCCATATATTCCGTCTGGAATTGGAGTGTTTTTGTCTCCAATACCACGCCAATTAGGCGCTTGGCCTCTTCAACTGAGCCAAGCAGGACGTCCCACTTGGCATTGCCTCTCCTCGCTACGGCCTTTGCATTAATCTGAAGAGCCCGAATTGCCTCTTCAAAGGATTCCCTTGTGATGCCCACAAACTTATGGGTCTTAAGTTCCTTGGTTCTTAGTGTGATTATTCTGGCCTCAATTTGTGCCAATTGTTCTGGCACGGAAACCAGCTCTGTTCCTTTAATATACTGGGCGTATTTGTCTTGCATCTGATGGTAATATTCCTCATCCTTAACCGTCAATTTCCCTCTTTTCCACCCAGCGGTCGAGGGTTTAGGCGATGCTGCTTCTGCTAGTACTTGCGAAGGGGGATTATCCCGAGGCGGTAGAGCCCAATCCCCCTCCTTTCCTCCCACCGACGCCGTGGTGGGAGGAACGCTTTCCATCGGCCCATCTGTGGCCATTGCCACAAAGTGGCCGAACACCGGATCACTGCTTCCCGGTGTTTCGCGTTGTTAGACGCTACTTTTACGCTGGCCCGAGCTATAAACTCGGGCTGGAAAGCAGTAAATCCAAGATACAGAGGACTAACAAATATCACGAAGGAACAAGTGTTATCCTTTGTTCTTTTACCCTAAACCACACAACAAAAAGCCGGGTGGGGAAGGGTTGGTACTTATTTATTTGACAAAAAGTACAAATTCTGGCACAAGGCCAACAAATGGGAGGGGGAACAAAAACTTGGGTTGGTCTTCCGTAACTATCTTATACCTAGCTAATCCGATTCACGACCCATACATACGTTACAATTTTCTCATTCACCATAAAATTTTGTCCATCAACACTCATACCTATCAAGCACCAAAATACCACAAAATCATACCGGGGACCTAAAAACACCCCAAATGTACATAAAAATTTCTGATTTTTACAATATATACAATATCTTACAAAAATAAATTTAAAACTTTATTCATGAAATGACATGATGGGGAGGGGAATGAAGAAACAAAAAACCCCAAAACAAAACACAATTTCAAATGAATATATATACACAATGTTAGTAAGACCCAAACACACCCACATAATTAAAGAGGCCACTGTATTCTGCCTTAAAAAAGGACAAAATCAAGCAGCTCTCTTTCTAAGGGGAATGGAGAAGCAGGGGGCAAAAATAAATTGGACTGGAGAATGTATAAGGCTGACCCAGCCGAGAGTGAAAACGGGACAAAATAATACTTGGACAATGGGAATCTCGAACTGGATCATAACAAAAGCAATGGAGCCGGGAACAGGCCAGGACAAACACATTCACTCACATTAACTAGGCACAAAAAGAACTTCTACCTTAACCACGGGCGGGGTTCCAAAGGAATCCACCCCGATGCAACTAGCAGATCTAAAAGAGAAAATCAAGGCTAGCCCCGGTCACGCGAACCAGGCTCGCCGCATATACCCACCTTTCGCTGAACTCTGTCGGGTGCAGCCGTTTCCGTTCAGTTCTAATCTTAATTTTGAGCTGGTGCTCAAAATATCGGATTAGATCCTGATCCGAAAGACGACCGCCCCGCAAGACTTCCTCCAGACGCGTCATCCAAATCACCATTCTAGCCGTGGCCAGTAGCGACAGAAACACCATCCGCTTCACTCCAGAGTACGGGGGCGACACATTGTCCACAGCGTATGCGCGATCAATGAGCACAAGCTCCCGCGGCGCGATACGAGCAGTCAACTCGCCGACACGCGCCCACAACGGGCGAACGCGCGAACAATGGAAGAAGGCGTGCGCAGACGTCTCCTTAATTCCAAGGACGCAACGTTCACAATCTGGCAAATCCGCCAGGCCCATTGCGAAACGCTTGTCATTGAGAGACAAACCATTCCGAGCCAATCGCCAGGTCAGAGAAAACTCAGAGTTGTTGAGCCAATCCGCACCTGGCGCCCAAGACCAATGAGAGCGATACTCCTCCTCGACATGCCGAGCTTACTCCACAGTTCATCCTTCACGGCGCCCTCCACTAATCCCCGATAGAAGATTCTCCTAGGCCGTGAAAGGTCACTGGACCATGGAATGGCCCGAAGGGCCGTCAGACATTCGAGCAGGAATTTCGGCCGCCCCCAAGGCCTATTGCTAGTCCTCAGGAGCGGGGGAGTGATAGTGAGGCTAGGGAACATGTCCCTCACTACCCCCGCAAGCAACCGATCTTCCTCCAACGCGCGCCTGAGGAATGCCAACCTCGAAGCGAGCACGTGGCTCCTCAAGTGTGGCATCCCCAGACCCCCTTGACACGGACGGAGGCAGCAGACTCCTTTGTCGACCATGTGTTTGCGTCCTCTCCAAAGACAGGAGAATAGCAAACGCTCGAGCGCCTTCTCATGATCGTCACAAAGGGGAAGTACAGACAGCCGGTAAAGGATTCTGGGAAAGAGGTATGTATTACACACCTCCGCCAGACCCTTCACGGAGAGACTCCGTCGACGCCAAATCTCGACCGACGCGCCGACCTTTGCCTGTACTTCTGACCAGTTTTTCTCCAACTGTAAGTCCGGACCGAACCAAACTCCGAGGAGCTTGACCGGCCCGTCCGTCCAGTCGAAGGGCCCCGGGAGGGAAACACCCTTCCAGGCACCTAACCGCAAGCCGGACGACTTGTCGCGGTTAATTCTGGCCCCTGTTACCCTGTTCGTACCGTTCAAGCGCCTTCTGTACCGCCCTTATGTCCCTGCGGGAGGACACAAAGGTCGTTACGTCATCGGCGTACGCGGAAACCCTGGCTCGAGCTCCTCCAGGGACAGCAATTCCACGCAGGACCGGACTGCACGTCTCGTCCCTTAGCCGGCGAAGGAGAGGCTCCAACGCCAGGACGTAAAGGAGAGGCGACAGTGGACAACCCTGTCGGACCGACCTAGACAGCGCGAAAGCGCTCGACAGCTTCCCGTTCACCTGTACCACAGCCTTGGGGGAGCGATACAGAAGGCTAATCCAGCGGCTGAAGTCGGGTTTGAATCCGGCGGCCTGCAGGACAGCAGCCAGGTAGCCATGGTCAATCCTATCAAATGCCTTGGACTGATCCAAATTGATCAGCGCGGCCTCTTCGTCGTCTTCTACACCCTCTACGATCGTGCGGATCAAGTGCAGGTTGCTCTGAATTGTTCGTCCCTTCACAGAACAAGTCTGATCCGGTTCCAACAGAGACTCGGCAACTAGCTGCAAGCGATTCGTCAGGATCTTGGCCAAAATCTTTAACTCTGTGTTTAGCAGAGTTATGGGCCTGTAATCATCTAATCCCGCCCAACCTTCTTGCCTTTTCCCAACAGCGTGATCACGCCCCTGGTGATCCGACCGGGGATGGACCCCTGCCGAAACCAGTGGTTGAACACGACAGTCAAGAGCGGGACAAAAAGGTGCGACATCCTCAAGTACAATTCATAGGGCAAACCATCCAAACCTGGCGACTTGCCACTGCCGGTCTTCTTCAAAGCCGCGTAGACTTCGTCCTCCGTAATCTCCCCTTCGCAGCTAGCCGCTTCAGCCGGCAAAAGCCGGGGAAAGTCAGCCAAATAGCTGCGAAACTCCTCGTCACGGAGACCAGGCTCCTTGGTAAACCGGTGTTCGAAATGCTGCCGGAACGCCTCGCACATGTCGTCGGTGGACCGAAGGAGATGCCCCTCCGGGTCGCGCACTTCTCGAATGTACCGATCGCCGGCCCGACGAATTTCTTCCTTGCGCAGTTCTGCGCCCATGTTCCACACTTCGGAAGACATCTTGCTTAACTTAGCTCTAATTACCTGGCCCATATAGCGCTCGCTAGTCGTGCGCCTCAGGGCCTCCCTGGCTAAGGCTATCTCTAGGGTATCCCCACCAGCCTCCGCCCGGGCGAAATTAGCACTAAGTGTCTTTGCCTCCGCAGCCTTATCTAGTTTGAGCCGCTGGCTATATTTGGTGGCGAAAGACCTAATGGAGTCCTTAAGGTTAACCCACCACTTATTCCCAATGACTCGCCCAATTAACGCCCGCTGAACTAGTCTTGTCAGCTGGTCACGAAAGTCCCGCCTGTCCAGTAAGGACTGATTGAACTTCCAATAACCAGCCAACCTAGGCCTAAAGTCTAACACCACACGGGCACAAACGAGTTTGTGGTCCGTGTAGCCTAGCCAGTGGAACGTTGGACATTCTAAGAAGTCTATGTCGGCCACTCTCACTAACATCCTATCCAGGTACGCAGATACCCGGGTAGAAGGCCAATTAAGCGCCCACGTCCACATACTCCCATCCGGATGATCGACCCGGTATCTATCGACGAGACCAAATTCGTCGATCAGATCAACCAGGCTACGATCATCATTCCTCCCGCTAGCGCCCCTCCCTCTATCCCATTTGGGGGTTAGGATGGCATTCCAGTCCCCAACTAAGATTAGCCGTGTTGAATGCACCATAAAGGGCTCCAACAGCCGAAAGAAAGAGACACGCTCACCTTGCTTATTGGGCGCATAAACCACAATCAGCCGGAACAATTTGCTTTTCACTGCAATATCGGCCACGATCAGCCGGCCCTCGGCACCGACATGGACAAGGTCAACCTTCGCGTCCAGGGTACGCTTGACCAGCAAAGAAACACCTCTGGCTTGCCGGCTCCCATATGCTGAATAGACGACAAAGTCGTTAGACAGCACACAAGAGTCGACTTCGCAAACAAAGTGAGTCTCTTGGATCGCGGCCACATCCACGCCGAAGGACAAGAGGTCACGAAGCAGGCGAGCCGCCTTACCCCGATCCCTCAGGCCCTTCGCATTCAAGCTGGCTATCTTAATAGACATCTTTTAAACCTGAAACGAAAAAACAAAGAAACATGCAACAAGGCTCTAGTCGCATACGGGGTAGAAATCTCGGGCAGAGGGGACCCCGACGGACTGTCCTAGGGACCCTGTACCAATGTCGGACGTAATCCGTCCGTCTAGGACAATCCCGCCGACGTCGGTGGGATATGTTAGTTTTACCACCCTATATAAACTGGGGTGGAGTAAAACGGGGAACCTCCCCGAACAATTTTGCGACATTTTTCTTAGTTCCGGCGTGTTTTCCGCCACCATCCTTATTTTAGGATATAACCTTCTGACCTCTTCTATGTGGTCCCAGACCCGCAGGTTCCCCCCGGTATTTCTTACCAGGGTGATGACACCTGGGGCCTGGGAAAAGTTTGTAGGATCTTCAGTGGAAAGATTGTTGACTGAAGTCAGTTTTAGGAGCGGCTTCAGCAACTTTCGCCTTTGCGAGGACCACTCCGCCACCAAATTTTCGTCGACTTTCATTAGAGCTGCGCCTCTCGGGAGGCCTTTCTTCTTTTTCGCCTGACTGGGAGTCTGGCTGGGAGTGGGAATAGGAGAAGGGGAGGGAGTGGGAGTTGCCGAAATGTTCTTTTCCAGGGGGGTCAGATTGAAGGTAGGGGACTGGGAAGCTTTCCGCGGGGAAGAGGGAAGGCTCCTCGCCTTTTCTGCATAAGTGCATCTAACTGGGGACACCGGTAAAGAAGTGCATCGGTCGCCCAGCTTCCTCCTCTCAGAGCTCCTGCTCCTCCTTCTACTCTTGAGTTTGTCCTGTTGTTCCTCCTCTTCCTCTCTCCCGCGCTTCAGGGACGACGCTCTTCCTACTTCCATAGGCTCTTCCGCAACCTTTTTGGGGAAGGAACCCTTTTCCTTGCCCTGTTTGGACGGTGAATTTTGCGGAGTAGGGTCCTTCTGTTTGGCAGGCGCCTTAACAGGAGTCGGCACCTTCACCGGCACCTTCGCCGGCGAAGGCGTTTTTGCCTTTTTTCGCGCCACCACCTGCCAATCACCCTCCTTGTTGGCTGCCGGTACTGGTGCTGGTGGAGCTTGTTTGGTAGTTTCCTTTGCAGGCTGCTGCTGCTGTTTGACTGGTTGGGCCTTTGGGGGCGGGTTTTTGGTCGGACACGCCTTTGCGACGTGTTCCGCCGCCCCACAGACCCAACAGCAAGGCTTTCTGCCCTCCACGACCACAAAAATATTTCGATCCCTGCAGGTGAGAATGTTGGGGATTTTCGCAATGTTTTCCCCAGATAGGGTCACCTGCAGGACCATATCTCCTGTATAGAAGCCTGCCTTGGACCGTAGCGAGGAGACGTCGGCCACCTTTCCGTAACTTGCAAAAAAGGCGCCGACGTGGTCCTCGGCAATGTCCAAGGGGACGCCATGCAAGGTAATCTTGACTCTCCTTGCTCCCATATATTCCGTCTGGAATTGGAGTGTTTTTGTCTCCAATACCACGCCAATTAGGCGCTTGGCCTCTTCAACTGAGCCAAGCAGGACGTCCCACTTGGCATTGCCTCTCCTCGCTACGGCCTTTGCATTAATCTGAAGAGCCCGAATTGCCTCTTCAAAGGATTCCCTTGTGATGCCCACAAACTTATGGGTCTTAAGTTCCTTGGTTCTTAGTGTGATTATTCTGGCCTCAATTTGTGCCAATTGTTCTGGCACGGAAACCAGCTCTGTTCCTTTAATATACTGGGCGTATTTGTCTTGCATCTGATGGTAATATTCCTCATCCTTAACCGTCAATTTCCCTCTTTTCCACCCAGCGGTCGAGGGTTTAGGCGATGCTGCTTCTGCTAGTACTTGCGAAGGGGGATTATCCCGAGGCGGTAGAGCCCAATCCCCCTCCTTTCCTCCCACCGACGCCGTGGTGGGAGGAACGCTTTCCATCGGCCCATCTGTGGCCATTGCCACAAAGTGGCCGAACACCGGATCACTGCTTCCCGGTGTTTCGCGTTGTTAGACGCTACTTTTACGCTGGCCCGAGCTATAAACTCGGGCTGGAAAGCAGTAAATCCAAGATACAGAGGACTAACAAATATCACGAAGGAACAAGTGTTATCCTTTGTTCTTTTACCCTAAACCACACAACAAAAAGCCGGGTGGGGAAGGGTTGGTACTTATTTATTACGTAAAAGTACATAATTCTGGCACAAGGCCAACAAATGGGAGGGGGAACAAAAACTTGGGTTGGTCTTCCGTAACTATCTTATACCTAGCTAATCCGATTCACGACCCATACATACGTTACAATTTTCACATTCACCATAAAAATTTGTCCATCAACACTCATACCTATCAAGCACCAAAATACCGCAAAATCATACCGGGGACCTAAAAAACGCCCCAAATGTACATAAAAATTTGTTTATTTACAATATTTACAATAGTGTACAAAAATAAAATTAAAACTTTATTCATGAAATGACATGATGGGGAGGGGGTATGAAGAAACAAAAATCCCCAAAACAAAAAACAATTTCAAATGAATATATATACACAATGTTAGTAAGACCCAAACACACCCACATAATTAAAGAGGCCACTGTATTCTGCCTTAAAAGACAAAATCAAGCAGCTCTCTTTCTAAGGGGAATGGAGAAGCAGGGGGCAAAAATAAATTGGACTGGAGAATGTATAAGGCTGACCCAGCCGAGAGTGAAAACGGGACAAAATAATACTTGGACAATGGGAATCTCGAACTGGATCATAACAAAAGCAATGAAGCCGGGAACAGGCCAGGACAAACACATTCACTCACATTAACTAGGCACCAAAAAGACTTCTACCTTAACCACGGGCGGGGTTCCAAAGGAATCCACCCCGATGCAACTAGCAGATCTAAAAGAGAAAATCAAGGCTAGCCCCGGTCACACGAACCAGGCTCGCCGCATATACCCACCTTTCGCTGAACTCTGTCGGGTGCAGCCGTTTTCGTTCAGTTCTAATCTTCATTTTGAGCTGGTGCTCAAAATATCGGATTAGATCCTGATCCGAAAGACGACCTCCCCGCAAGACTTCCTCCAGACGCGTCATCCAAATCACCATTCTAGCCGTGGCCAGTAGCGACAGAAACACCATCCGCTTCACTCCAGAGTACGGGGGCGACACATTGTCCACAGCGTATGCGCGATCAATGAGCACAAGCTCCCGCGGCGCGATACGAGCAGTCAACTCGCCGACACGCGCCCACAACGGGCGAACGCGCGAACAATGGAAGAAGGCGTGCGCAGACGTCTCCTTAATTCCAAGGACGCAACGTTCACAATCTGGCAAATCCGCCAGGCCCATTGCGAAACGCTTGTCGTTGAGAGACAAACCATTCCGAGCCAATCGCCAGGTCAGAGAAAACTCAGAGTTGTTGAGCCAATCCGCACCTGGCGCCCAAGACCAATGAGAGCGATACTCCTCTCTCGACATGCCGAGCTTACTCCACAGTTCATCCTTCACGGCGCCCTCCACTAATCCCCGATAGAAGATTCTCCTAGGCCGTGAAAGGTCACTGGACCATGGAATGGCCCGAAGGGCCGTCAGACATTCGAGCAGGAATTTCGGCCGCGCCCAAGGCCTATTGCTAGTCCTTAGGAGCGGGGGAGTGATAGTGAGGCTAGGGAACATGTCCCTCACTACCCCCGCAAGCAACCGATCTTCCTCCAACGCGCGCCTGAGGAATGCCAACCTCGAAGCGAGCACGTGGCTCCTCAAGTGTGGCATCCCCAGACCCCCTTGACACGGACGGAGGCAGCAGACTCCTTTGTCGACCATGTGTTTGCGTCCTCTCCAAAGACAGGAGAATAGCAAACGCTCGAGCGCCTTCTCATGATCGTCACAAAGGGGAAGTACAGACAGCCGGTAAAGGATTCTGGGAAAGAGGTATGTATTACACACCTCCGCCAGACCCTTCACGGAGAGACTCCGTCGACGCCAAATCTCGACCGACGCGCCGACCTTTGCCTGTACTTCTGACCAGTTTTTCTCCAACTGTAAGTCCGGACCGAACCAAACTCCGAGGAGCTTGACCGGCCCGTCCGTCCAGTCGAAGGGCCCCGGGAGGGAAACACCCTTCCAGGCACCTAACCGCAAGCCGGACGACTTGTCGCGGTTAATTCTGGCCCCTGTTACCTGTTCGTACCGTTCAAGCGCCTTCTGTACCGCCCTTATGTCCCTGCGGGAGGACACAAAGGTCGTTACGTCATCGGCGTACGCGGAAACCCTGGCTCGAGCTCCTCCAGGGACAGCAATTCCACGCAGGACCGGACTGCACGTCTCGTCCCTTAGCCGGCGAAGGAGAGGCTCCAACGCCAGGACGTAAAGGAGAGGCGACAGTGGACAACCCTGTCGGACCGACCTAGACAGCGCGAAAGCGCCCGACAGCTTCCCGTTCACCTGTACCACAGCCTTGGGGGAGCGATACAGAAGGCTAATCCAGCGGCTGAAGTCGGGTTTGAATCCGGCGGCCTGCAGGACAGCAGCCAGGTAGCCATGGTCAATCCTATCAAATGCCTTGGACTGATCCAAATTGATCAGCGCGGCCTCTTCGTCGTCTTCTACACCCTCTACGATCGTGCGAATCAAGTGCAGGTTGCTCTGAATTGTTCGTCCCTTCACAGAACAAGTCTGATCCGGTTCCAACAGAGACTCGGCAACTAGCTGCAAGCGATTCGTCAGGATCTTGGCCAAAATCTTTAACTCTGTGTTTAGCAGAGTTATGGGCCTGTAATCATCTAATCCTCCCCGCCCAACCTTCTTGCCTTTTCCCAACAGCGTGATCACGCCCCTGGTGATCCGACCGGGGATGGACCCCTGCCGAAACCAGTGGTTGAACACGACAGTCAAGAGCGGGACAAAAAGGTGCGACATCCTCAAGTACAATTCATAGGGCAAACCATCCAAACCTGGCGACTTGCCACTGCCGGTCTTCTTCAAAGCCGCGTAGACTTCGTCCTCCGTAATCTCCCCTTCGCAGCTAGCCGCTTCAGCCGGCAAAAGCCGGGGAAAGTCAGCCAAATAGCTGCGAAACTCCTCGTCACGGAGACCAGGCTCCTTGGTAAACCGGTGTTCGAAATGCTGCCGGAACGCCTCGCACATGTCGTCAGTGGACCGAAGGAGATGCCCCTCCGGGTCGCGCACTTCTCGAATGTACCGATCGCCGGCCCGACGAATTTCTTCCTTGCGCAGTTCTGCGCCCATGTTCACAGCTTCGGAAGACATCTTGCTTAACTTAGCTCTAATTACCTGGCCCATATAGCGCTCGCTAGTCGTGCGCCTCAGGGCCTCCCTGGCTAAGGCTATCTCGAGGGGATCCCCACCAGCCTCCGCCCGGGCGAAATTAGCACTAAGTGTCTTTGCCTCCGCAGCCTTATCTAGTTTGAGCCGCTGGCTATATTTGGTGGCAAAAGACCTAATGGAGTCCTTAAGGTTAACCCACCACTTATTCCCAATGACTCGCCCAATTAACGCCCGCTGAACTAGTCTTGTCAGCTGGTCACGAAAGTCCCGCCTGTCCAGTAAGGACTGATTGAACTTCCAATAACCAGCCAACCTAGGCCTAAAGTCTAACACCACACGGGCACAAACGAGTTTGTGGTCCGTGTAGCCTAGCCAGTGGAACGTTGGACATTCTACGAAGTCTATGTCGGCCACTCTCACTAACATCCTATCCAGGTACGCAGATACCCGGGTAGAAGGCCAATTAAGCGCCCACGTCCACATACTCCCATCCGGATGATCGACCCGGTATCTATCGACGAGACCAAATTCGTCGATCAGATCAACCAGGCTACGATCATCATTCCTCCCGCTAGCGCCCCTCCCTCTATCCCATTTGGGGGTTAGGATGGCATTCCAGTCCCCAACTAAGATTAGCCGTGTTGAATGCACCATAAAGGGCTCCAACAGCCGAAAGAAAGAGAACACGCTCACCTTGCTTATTGGGCGCATAAACCACAATCAGCCGGAACAATTTGCTTTTCACTGCAATATCGGCCACGATCAGCCGGCCCTCGGCACCGACATGGACAAGGTCAACCTTCGCGTCCAGGGTACGCTTGACCAGCAAAGAAACACCTCTGGCTTGCCGGCTCCCATATGCTGAATAGACGACAAAGTCGTTAGACAGCACACAAGAGTCGACTTCGCAAACAAAGTGAGTCTCTTGGATCGCGGCCACATCCACGCCGAAGGACAAGAGGTCACGAAGCAGGCGAGCCGCCTTACCCCGATCCCTCAGGCCCTTCGCATTCAAGCTGGCTATCTTAATAGACATCTTTTAAACCTGAAACGAAAAAACAAAGAAACATGCAACAAGGCTCTAGTCGCATACGGGGTAGAAATCTCGGGCAGAGGGGACCCCGACGGACTGTCCTAGGGACCCTGTACCAATGTCGGACGTAATCCGTCCGTCTAGGACAATCCCGCCGACGTCGGTGGGATATGTTAGTTTTACCACCCCTATATAAACTGGGGTGGAGTAAAACGGGAACCTCCCCGAACAATTTTGCGACATTTTTCTTAGTTCCGGCGTGTTTTCCGCCACCATCCTTATTTTAGGATATAACCTTCTGACCTCTTCTATGTGGTCCCAGACCCGCAGGTTCCCCCCGGTATTTCTTACCAGGGTGATGACACCTGGGGCCTGGGAAAAGTTTGTAGGATCTTCAGTGGAAAGATTGTTGACTGAAGTCAGTTTTAGGAGCGGCTTCAGCAACTTTCGCCTTTGCGAGGACCACTCCGCCACCAAATTTTCGTCGACTTTCATTAGAGCTGCGCCTCTCGGGAGGCCTTTCTTCTTTTTCGCCTGACTGGGAGTCTGGCTGGGAGTGGGAATAGGAGAAGGGGAGGGAGTGGGAGTTGCCGAAATGTTCTTTTCCAGGGGGGTCAGATTGAAGGTAGGGGACTGGGAAGCTTTCCGCGGGGAAGAGGGAAGGCTCCTCGCCTTTTCTGCATAAGTGCATCTAACTGGGGACACCGGTAAAGAAGTGCATCGGTCGCCCAGCTTCCTCCTCTCAGAGCTCCTGCTCCTCCTTCTACTCTTGAGTTTGTCCTGTTGTTCCTCCTCTTCCTCTCTCCCGCGCTTCAGGGACGACGCTCTTCCTACTTCCATAGGCTCTTCCGCAACCTTTTTGGGGAAGGAACCCTTTTCCTTGCCCTGTTTGGACGGTGAATTTTGCGGAGTAGGGTCCTTCTGTTTGGCAGGCGCCTTAACAGGAGTCGGCACCTTCACCGGCACCTTCGCCGGCGAAGGCGTTTTTGCCTTTTTTCGCGCCACCACCTGCCAATCACCCTCCTTGTTGGCTGCCGGTACTGGTGCTGGTGGAGCTTGTTTGGTAGTTTCCTTTGCAGGCTGCTGCTGCTGTTTGACTGGTTGGGCCTTTGGGGGCGGGTTTTTGGTCGGACACGCCTTTGCGACGTGTTCCGCCGCCCCACAGACCCAACAGCAAGGCTTTCTGCCCTCCACGACCACAAAAATATTTCGATCCCTGCAGGTGAGAATGTTGGGGATTTTCGCAATGTTTTCCCCAGATAGGGTCACCTGCAGGACCATATCTCCTGTATAGAAGCCTGCCTTGGACCGTAGCGAGGAGACGTCGGCCACCTTTCCGTAACTTGCAAAAAAGGCGCCGACGTGGTCCTCGGCAATGTCCAAGGGGACGCCATGCAAGGTAATCTTGACTCTCCTTGCTCCCATATATTCCGTCTGGAATTGGAGTGTTTTTGTCTCCAATACCACGCCAATTAGGCGCTTGGCCTCTTCAACTGAGCCAAGCAGGACGTCCCACTTGGCATTGCCTCTCCTCGCTACGGCCTTTGCATTAATCTGAAGAGCCCGAATTGCCTCTTCAAAGGATTCCCTTGTGATGCCCACAAACTTATGGGTCTTAAGTTCCTTGGTTCTTAGTGTGATTATTCTGGCCTCAATTTGTGCCAATTGTTCTGGCACGGAAACCAGCTCTGTTCCTTTAATATACTGGGCGTATTTGTCTTGCATCTGATGGTAATATTCCTCATCCTTAACCGTCAATTTCCCTCTTTTCCACCCAGCGGTCGAGGGTTTAGGCGATGCTGCTTCTGCTAGTACTTGCGAAGGGGGATTATCCCGAGGCGGTAGAGCCCAATCCCCCTCCTTTCCTCCCACCGACGCCGTGGTGGGAGGAACGCTTTCCATCGGCCCATCTGTGGCCATTGCCACAAAGTGGCCGAACACCGGATCACTGCTTCCCGGTGTTTCGCGTTGTTAGACGCTACTTTTACGCTGGCCCGAGCTATAAACTCGGGCTGGAAAGCAGTAAATCCAAGATACAGAGGACTAACAAATATCACGAAGGAACAAGTGTTATCCTTTGTTCTTTTACCCTAAACCACACAACAAAAAGCCGGGTGGGGAAGGGTTGGTACTTATTTATTACGTAAAAGTACATAATTCTGGCACAAGGCCAACAAATGGGAGGGGGAACAAAAACTTGGGTTGGTCTTCCGTAACTATCTTATACCTAGCTAATCCGATTCACGACCCATACATACGTTACAATTTTCACATTCACCATAAAAATTTGTCCATCAACACTCATACCTATCAAGCACCAAAATACCGCAAAATCATACCGGGGACCTAAAAAACGCCCCAAATGTACATAAAAATTTGTTTATTTACAATATTTACAATAGTGTACAAAAATAAAATTAAAACTTTATTCATGAAATGACATGATGGGGAGGGGGTATGAAGAAACAAAAATCCCCAAAACAAAAAACAATTTCAAATGAATATATATACACAATGTTAGTAAGACCCAAACACACCCACATAATTAAAGAGGCCACTGTATTCTGCCTTAAAAGACAAAATCAAGCAGCTCTCTTTCTAAGGGGAATGGAGAAGCAGGGGGCAAAAATAAATTGGACTGGAGAATGTATAAGGCTGACCCAGCCGAGAGTGAAAACGGGACAAAATAATACTTGGACAATGGGAATCTCGAACTGGATCATAACAAAAGCAATGAAGCCGGGAACAGGCCAGGACAAACACATTCACTCACATTAACTAGGCACCAAAAAGACTTCTACCTTAACCACGGGCGGGGTTCCAAAGGAATCCACCCCGATGCAACTAACAGATCTAAAAGAGAAAATCAAGGCTAGCCCCGGTCACACGAACCAGGCTCGCCGCATATACCCACCTTTCGCTGAACTCTGTCGGGTGCAGCCGTTTTCGTTCAGTTCTAATCTTCATTTTGAGCTGGTGCTCAAAATATCGGATTAGATCCTGATCCGAAAGACGACCTCCCCGCAAGACTTCCTCCAGACGCGTCATCCAAATCACCATTCTAGCCGTGGCCAGTAGCGACAGAAACACCATCCGCTTCACTCCAGAGTACGGGGGCGACACATTGTCCACAGCGTATGCGCGATCAATGAGCACAAGCTCCCGCGGCGCGATACGAGCAGTCAACTCGCCGACACGCGCCCACAACGGGCGAACGCGCGAACAATGGAAGAAGGCGTGCGCAGACGTCTCCTTAATTCCAAGGACGCAACGTTCACAATCTGGCAAATCCGCCAGGCCCATTGCGAAACGCTTGTCGTTGAGAGACAAACCATTCCGAGCCAATCGCCAGGTCAGAGAAAACTCAGAGTTGTTGAGCCAATCCGCACCTGGCGCCCAAGACCAATGAGAGCGATACTCCTCTCTCGACATGCCGAGCTTACTCCACAGTTCATCCTTCACGGCGCCCTCCACTAATCCCCGATAGAAGATTCTCCTAGGCCGTGAAAGGTCACTGGACCTATGGAATGGCCCGAAGGGCCGTCAGACATTCGAGCAGGAATTTCGGCCGCGCCCAAGGCCTATTGCTAGTCCTTAGGAGCGGGGGAGTGATAGTGAGGCTAGGGAACATGTCCCTCACTACCCCCGCAAGCAACCGATCTTCCTCCAACGCGCGCCTGAGGAATGCCAACCTCGAAGCGAGCACGTGGCTCCTCAAGTGTGGCATCCCCAGACCCCCTTGACACGGACGGAGGCAGCAGACTCCTTTGTCGACCATGTGTTTGCGTCCTCTCCAAAGACAGGAGAATAGCAAACGCTCGAGCGCCTTCTCATGATCGTCACAAAGGGGAAGTACAGACAGCCGGTAAAGGATTCTGGGAAAGAGGTATGTATTACACACCTCCGCCAGACCCTTCACGGAGAGACTCCGTCGACGCCAAATCTCGACCGACGCGCCGACCTTTGCCTGTACTTCTGACCAGTTTTTCTCCAACTGTAAGTCCGGACCGAACCAAACTCCGAGGAGCTTGACCGGCCCGTCCGTCCAGTCGAAGGGCCCCGGGAGGGAAACACCCTTCCAGGCACCTAACCGCAAGCCGGACGACTTGTCGCGGTTAATTCTGGCCCCTGTTACCTGTTCGTACCGTTCAAGCGCCTTCTGTACCGCCCTTATGTCCCTGCGGGAGGACACAAAGGTCGTTACGTCATCGGCGTACGCGGAAACCCTGGCTCGAGCTCCTCCAGGGACAGCAATTCCACGCAGGACCGGACTGCACGTCTCGTCCCTTAGCCGGCGAAGGAGAGGCTCCAACGCCAGGACGTAAAGGAGAGGCGACAGTGGACAACCCTGTCGGACCGACCTAGACAGCGCGAAAGCGCTCGACAGCTTCCCGTTCACCTGTACCACAGCCTTGGGGGAGCGATACAGAAGGCTAATCCAGCGGCTGAAGTCGGGTTTGAATCCGGCGGCCTGCAGGACAGCAGCCAGGTAGCCATGGTCAATCCTATCAAATGCCTTGGACTGATCCAAATTGATCAGCGCGGCCTCTTCGTCGTCTTCTACACCCTCTACGATCGTGCGGATCAAGTGCAGGTTGCTCTGAATTGTTCGTCCCTTCACAGAACAAGTCTGATCCGGTTCCAACAGAGACTCGGCAACTAGCTGCAAGCGATTCGTCAGGATCTTGGCCAAAATCTTTAACTCTGTGTTTAGCAGAGTTATGGGCCTGTAATCATCTAATCCCCGCCCAACCTTCTTGCCTTTTCCCAACAGCGTGATCACGCCCCTGGTGATCCGACCGGGGATGGACCCCTGCCGAAACCAGTGGTTGAACACGACAGTCAAGAGCGGGACAAAAAGGTGCGACATCCTCAAGTACAATTCATAGGGCAAACCATCCAAACCTGGCGACTTGCCACTGCCGGTCTTCTTCAAAGCCGCGTAGACTTCGTCCTCCGTAATCTCCCCTTCGCAGCTAGCCGCTTCAGCCGGCAAAAGCCGGGGAAAGTCAGCCAAATAGCTGCGAAACTCCTCGTCACGGAGACCAGGCTCCTTGGTAAACCGGTGTTCGAAATGCTGCCGGAACGCCTCGCACATGTCGTCGGTGGACCGAAGGAGATGCCCCTCCGGGTCGCGCACTTCTCGAATGTACCGATCGCCGGCCCGACGAATTTCTTCCTTGCGCAGTTCTGCGCCCATGTTCACAGCTTCGGAAGACATCTTGCTTAACTTAGCTCTAATTACCTGGCCCATATAGCGCTCGCTAGTCGTGCGCCTCAGGGCCTCCCTGGCTAAGGCTATCTCTAGGGGATCCCCACCAGCCTCCGCCCGGGCGAAATTAGCACTAAGTGTCTTTGCCTCCGCAGCCTTATCTAGTTTGAGCCGCTGGCTATATTTGGTGGCAAAAGACCTAATGGAGTCCTTAAGGTTAACCCACCACTTATTCCCAATGACTCGCCCAATTAACGCCCGCTGAACTAGTCTTGTCAGCTGGTCACGAAAGTCCCGCCTGTCCAGTAAGGACTGATTGAACTTCCAATAACCAGCCAACCTAGGCCTAAAGTCTAACACCACACGGGCACAAACGAGTTTGTGGTCCGTGTAGCCTAGCCAGTGGAACGTTGGACATTCTACGAAGTCTATGTCGGCCACTCTCACTAACATCCTATCCAGGTACGCAGATACCCGGGTAGAAGGCCAATTAAGCGCCCACGTCCACATACTCCCATCCGGATGATCGACCCGGTATCTATCGACGAGACCAAATTCGTCGATCAGATCAACCAGGCTACGATCATCATTCCTCCCGCTAGCGCCCCTCCCTCTATCCCATTTGGGGGTTAGGATGGCATTCCAGTCCCCAACTAAGATTAGCCGTGTTGAATGCACCATAAAGGGCTCCAACAGCCGAAAGAAAGAGACACGCTCACCTTGCTTATTGGGCGCATAAACCACAATCAGCCGGAACAATTTGCTTTTCACTGCAATATCGGCCACGATCAGCCGGCCCTCGGCACCGACATGGACAAGGTCAACCTTCGCGTCCAGGGTACGCTTGACCAGCAAAGAAACACCTCTGGCTTGCCGGCTCCCATATGCTGAATAGACGACAAAGTCGTTAGACAGCACACAAGAGTCGACTTCGCAAACAAAGTGAGTCTCTTGGATCGCGGCCACATCCACGCCGAAGGACAAGAGGTCACGAAGCAGGCGAGCCGCCTTACCCCGATCCCTCAGGCCCTTCGCATTCAAGCTGGCTATCTTAATAGACATCTTTTAAACCTGAAACGAAAAAACAAAGAAACATGCAACAAGGCTCTAGTCGCATACGGGGTAGAAATCTCGGGCGAGGGGGACCCCGACGGACTGTCCTAGGGACCCCTGTACCAATGTCGGACGTAATCCGTCCGTCTAGGACAATCCCGCCGACGTCGGTGGGATATGTTAGTTTTACCACCCTATATAAACTGGGGTGGAGTAAAACGGGGAACCTCCCCGAACAATTTTGCGACATTTTTCTTAGTTCCGGCGTGTTTTCCGCCACCATCCTTATTTTAGGATATAACCTTCTGACCTCTTCTATGTGGTCCCAGACCCGCAGGTTCCCCCGGTATTTCTTACCAGGGTGATGACACCTGGGGCCTGGGAAAAGTTTGTAGGATCTTCAGTGGAAAGATTGTTGACTGAAGTCAGTTTTAGGAGCGGCTTCAGCAACTTTCGCCTTTGCGAGGACCACTCCGCCACCAAATTTTCGTCGACTTTCATTAGAGCTGCGCCTCTCGGGAGGCCTTTCTTCTTTTTCGCCTGACTGGGAGTCTGGCTGGGAGTGGGAATAGGAGAAGGGGAGGGAGTGGGAGTTGCCGAAATGTTCTTTTCCAGGGGGGTCAGATTGAAGGTAGGGGACTGGGAAGCTTTCCGCGGGGAAGAGGGAAGGCTCCTCGCCTTTTCTGCATAAGTGCATCTAACTGGGGACACCGGTAAAGAAGTGCATCGGTCGCCCAGCTTCCTCCTCTCAGAGCTCCTGCTCCTCCTTCTACTCTTGAGTTTGTCCTGTTGTTCCTCCTCTTCCTCTCTCCCGCGCTTCAGGGACGACGCTCTTCCTACTTCCATAGGCTCTTCCGCAACCTTTTTGGGGAAGGAACCCTTTTCCTTGCCCTGTTTGGACGGTGAATTTTGCGGAGTAGGGTCCTTCTGTTTGGCAGGCGCCTTAACAGGAGTCGGCACCTTCACCGGCACCTTCGCCGGCGAAGGCGTTTTTGCCTTTTTTCGCGCCACCACCTGCCAATCACCCTCCTTGTTGGCTGCCGGTACTGGTGCTGGTGGAGCTTGTTTGGTAGTTTCCTTTGCAGGCTGCTGCTGCTGTTTGACTGGTTGGGCCTTTGGGGGCGGGTTTTTGGTCGGACACGCCTTTGCGACGTGTTCCGCCGCCCCACAGACCCAACAGCAAGGCTTTCTGCCCTCCACGACCACAAAAATATTTCGATCCCTGCAGGTGAGAATGTTGGGGATTTTCGCAATGTTTTCCCCAGATAGGGTCACCTGCAGGACCATATCTCCTGTATAGAAGCCTGCCTTGGACCGTAGCGAGGAGACGTCGGCCACCTTTCCGTAACTTGCAAAAAAGGCGCCGACGTGGTCCTCGGCAATGTCCAAGGGGACGCCATGCAAGGTAATCTTGACTCTCCTTGCTCCCATATATTCCGTCTGGAATTGGAGTGTTTTTGTCTCCAATACCACGCCAATTAGGCGCTTGGCCTCTTCAACTGAGCCAAGCAGGACGTCCCACTTGGCATTGCCTCTCCTCGCTACGGCCTTTGCATTAATCTGAAGAGCCCGAATTGCCTCTTCAAAGGATTCCCTTGTGATGCCCACAAACTTATGGGTCTTAAGTTCCTTGGTTCTTAGTGTGATTATTCTGGCCTCAATTTGTGCCAATTGTTCTGGCACGGAAACCAGCTCTGTTCCTTTAATATACTGGGCGTATTTGTCTTGCATCTGATGGTAATATTCCTCATCCTTAACCGTCAATTTCCCTCTTTTCCACCCAGCGGTCGAGGGTTTAGGCGATGCTGCTTCTGCTAGTACTTGCGAAGGGGGATTATCCCGAGGCGGTAGAGCCCAATCCCCCTCCTTTCCTCCCACCGACGCCGTGGTGGGAGGAACGCTTTCCATCGGCCCATCTGTGGCCATTGCCACAAAGTGGCCGAACACCGGATCACTGCTTCCCGGTGTTTCGCGTTGTTAGACGCTACTTTTACGCTGGCCCGAGCTATAAACTCGGGCTGGAAAGCAGTAAATCCAAGATACAGAGGACTAACAAATATCACGAAGGAACAAGTGTTATCCTTTGTTCTTTTACCCTAAACCACACAACAAAAAGCCGGGTGGGGAAGGGTTGGTACTTATTTATTTGACAAAAAGTACAAATTCTGGCACAAGGCCAACAAATGGGAGGGGGAACAAAAACTTGGGATGGTCTTCAGTAACTATCTTATACCTAGCTAATCCGATTCACGACCCATACATACGTTACAATTTTCTCATTCACCATAAAAATTTGTCCATCAAGCAGTCAACTCGCCAACACGCGCCCACAACGGGCGAACGCGCGAACAATGGAAGAAGGCGTGCGCAGACGTCTCCTTAATTCCAAGGACGCAACGTTCACAATCTGGCAAATCCGCCAGGCCCATTGCGAAACGCTTGTCGTTGAGAGACAAACCATTCCGAGCCAATCGCCAGGTCAGAGAAAACTCAGAGTTGTTGAGCCAATCCGCACCTGGCGCCCAAGACCAATGAGAGCGATACTCCTCTCTCGACATGCCGAGCTTACTCCACAGTTCATCCTTCACGGCGCCCTCCACTAACCCCTCCCCGATAGAAGATTCTCCTAGGCCGTGAAAGGTCACTGGACCATGGAATGGCCCGAAGGGCCGTCAGACATTCGAGCAGGAATTTCGGCCGCCCCCAAGGCCTATTGCTAGTCCTTAGGAGCGGGGGAGTGATAGTGAGGCTAGGGAACATGTCCCTCACTACCCCCGCAAGCAACCGATCTTCCTCCAACGCGCGCCTGAGGAATGCCAACCTCGAAGCGAGCACATGGCTCCTCAAGTGTGGCATCCCCAGACCCCCTTGACACGGACGGAGGCAACAGACTCCTTTGTCGACCATGTGTTTGCGTCCTCTCCAAAGACAGGAGAATAGCAAACGCTCGAGCGCCTTCTCATGATCGTCACAAAGGGGAAGTACAGACAGCCGGTAAAGCATTCTGGGAAAGAGGTATGTATTACACACCTCCGCCAGACCCTTCACGGAGAGACTCCGTCGACGCCAAATCTCGACCGACGCGCCGACCTTTGCCTGTACTTCTGACCAGTTTTTCTCCAACTGTAAGTCCGGACCGAACCAAACTCCGAGGAGCTTGACCGGCCCGTCCGTCCAGTCGAAGGGCCCCGGGAGGGAAACACCCTTCCAGGCACCTAACCGCAAGCCGGACGACTTGTCGCGGTTAATTCTGGCCCCTGTTACCTGTTCGTACCGTTCAAGCGCCTTCTGTACCGCCCTTATGTCCCTGGCTCGAGCTCCTCCAGGGACAGCAATTCCACGCAGGACCGGACTGCACGTCTCGTCCCTTAGCCGGCGAAGGAGAGGCTCCAACGCCAGGACGTAAAGGAGAGGCGACAGTGGACAACCCTGTCGGACCGACCTAGACAGCGCGAAAGCGCCCGACAGCTTCCCGTTCACCTGTACCACAGCCTTGGGGGAGCGATACAGAAGGCTAATCCAGCGGCTGAAGTCGGGTTTGAATCCGGCGGCCTGCAGGACAGCAGCCAGGTAGCCATGGTCAATCCTATCAAATGCCTTGGACTGATCCAAATTGATCAGCGCGGCCTCTTCGTCGTCTTCTACACCCTCTACGATCGTGCGGATCAAGTGCAGGTTGCTCTGAATTGTTCGTCCCTTCACAGAACAAGTCTGATCCGGTTCCAACAGAGACTCGGCAACTAGCTGCAAGCGATTCGTCAGGATCTTGGCCAAAATCTTTAACTCTGTGTTTAGCAGAGTTATGGGCCTGTAATCATCTAATCCCCGCCCAACCTTCTTGCCTTTTCCCAACAGCGTGATCACGCCCCTGGTGATCCGACCGGGGATGGACCCCTGCCGAAACCAGTGGTTGAACACGACAGTCAAGAGCGGGACAAAAAGGTGCGACATCCTCAAGTACAATTCATAGGGCAAACCATCCAAACCTGGCGACTTGCCACTGCCGGTCTTCTTCAAAGCCGCGTAGACTTCGTCCTCCGTAATCTCCCCTTCGCAGCTAGCCGCTTCAGCCGGCAAAAGCCGGGGAAAGTCAGCCAAATAGCTGCGAAACTCCTCGTCACGGAGACCAGGCTCCTTGGTAAACCGGTGTTCGAAATGCTGCCGGAACGCCTCGCACATGTCGTCGGTGGACCGCAGGAGATGCCCCTCCGGGTCGCGCACTTCTCGAATGTACCGATCGCCGGCCCGACGAATTTCTTCCTTGCGCAGTTCTGCGCCCATGTTCACAGCTTCGGAAGACATCTTGCTTAACTTAGCTCTAATTACCTGACCCATATAGCGCTCGCTAGTCGTGCGCCTCAGGGCCTCCCTGGCTAAGGCTATCTCGAGGGGATCCCCACCAGCCTCCGCCCGGGCGAAATTAGCACTAAGTGTCTTTGCCTCCGCAGCCTTATCTAGTTTGAGCCGCTGGCTATATTTGGTGGCGAAAGACCTAATGGAGTCCTTAAGGTTAACCCACCACTTATTCCCAATGACTCGCCCAATTAACGCCCGCTGAACTAGTTTTGTCAGCTGGTCACGAAAGTCCCGCCTGTCCAGTAAGGACTGATTGAACTTCCAATAACCAGCCAACCTAGGCCTAAAGTCTAACACCACACGGGCACAAACGAGTTTGTGGTCCGTGTAGCCTAGCCAGTGGAACGTTGGACATTCTAAGAAGTCTATGTCGGCCACTCTCACTAACATCCTATCCAGGTACGCAGATACCCGGGTAGAAGGCCAATTAAGCGCCCACGTCCACATACTCCCATCCGGATGATCGACCCGGTATCTATCGACGAGACCAAATTCGTCGATCAGATCAACCAGGCTACGATCATCATTCCTCCCGCTAGCGCCCCTTCCTCTATCCCATTTGGGGGTTAGGATGGCATTCCAGTCCCCAACTAAGATTAGCCGTGTTGAATGCACCATAAAGGGCTCCAACAGCCGAAAGAAAGAGACTCGCTCACCTTGCTTATTGGGCGCATAAACCGCAATCAACCGGAACAATTTGCTTTTCACTGCAATATCGGCCACGATCAGCCGGCCCTCGGCACCGACATGGACAAGGTCAACCTTCGCGTCCAGGGTACGCTTGACCAGCAAAGAAACACCTCTGGCTTGCCGGCTCCCATATGCTGAATAGACGACAAAGTCGTTAGACAGCACACACGAGTCGACTTCGCAAACAAAGTGAGTCTCTTGGATCGCGGCCACATCCACGCCGAAGGACAAGAGGTCACGAAGCAGGCGAGCCGCCTTACCCCGATCCCTCAGGCCCTTCGCATTCAAGCTGGCTATCTTAATAGACATCTTTTAGTTCTGAAAAAGAAAAAAACAAAGAACATGCAACAAAGGCACTAGTCGCATACGGGGTAGAAATCTCGGGCAGAGGGGACCCCGACGGACTGTCCTAGGGACCCTGTTCCTACATCGGACGTAATCCGTCCGTCTAGGACAATTCCGCCGACGTCCGTAGGGTAGTTTAGTTTTACCACCCTATATAAACTGGGGTGGAGCAAAACAGGGAACCGCCCCGCACAATTTTTGCTCATTTTTTTTAGGTCCGGAGTGTTCTCCTTGACCATACAAATATTGGAAAAATGTTTTTTTGCCATTGAAATGTGGTCCCAGACCCTCAGGTTGCCACCAGTATTCCTTATTAGGGTAATGACACCTGGGGCCTGGGGAAAGTTTCTCGGATTTTCTGTTGACATACCGTTGACCTTCTCCAGCCTCAACAAAGGCTTTAATAATTTGCGCCTTTGAGAAGACCATCCCGCCGCAATGTCCGGGTTCACTTTCAGAAGCTCATCCCCCTGGGGAAGGCCCTTTTTCTTTTTGTCCCGAGCGGGAGTGGGTACAGGAGAAGGGGAAGGGGTGGGAGTTGGTGAACGCGGCCTCAAGGGGGTCAACTTGAAGGTCGGGGACTGGGAAGCTTTTCGCGGGGAAGAGGGAAGGCTTCTCGCTTTTTCCGCGTATGAAGTCCTGGCCGGAGAAACCGGCAGCGAAACACACTTAGTTGACTTCCTTCTCTCTGCTTCTCTCCCTGCTCCGGCTCCTTCTGCGACTCTTCGTCGTCTCGTGCTGCTCCTCCTCCACGAACTCCCTTCCGCGCTTTAGGGAGCCTGACCGCTCGGTGTCCATCTTCTCTGGTTTAGAAGGAGATTTATTTCGTTTCTCCTTTGGGGAGGGCGAAACTTCCACCGTCGGCTCCTTGACTTTTGGCGGAGCTTTGGCGGGAGTTTTGGCGGGCGCCTTGACAGGTGATGGCGCCTTCCCTGGTGAAGGCGTTTTTGCCTTTTTCCTTGCCACCACCTGCCACTCGCCCTCCTTATTCGCTACTGGTGCAGGTGAAGGTGCTGAAGGTACTGAAGATGGAGGTGCCGGCTTTTCCTTTTCCGCCTGCTGCTTGGATGCCTGGGTGCCGGGGGCCGGCTTCTTATTCGTGCACGTCTTGGCCACGTGGTCCGCCGCCCCGCACACCCAACAGCAAGGCTTCCGGCCCTCAACGATCACAAATATGACCCTCTTTCGACACGTTAACACGTTGGGGATATCTTCCACCGCCTTTTTTGACAGTGTGACCTGCAGGGACATGTCCCCTGTCAGGTATCCGGCTTTTGATCTTGCCGAGGAGACCTCGGCCACCCTTCCATACTTTGCGAAGAATGCACCCACATGGTCTTCAGTGATATCCATGGGGACACCATGCAAGGTTATCTTCAGCTTGCGTGTCCCCATGTACTCCGTTAACAGGATCATTTTGTCAGTCTCCAGGGTGACTCCGGCAAGCTGTTTGGCCTCCTCGGCCGTTCCAAGCAAGACATCCCAAGACGCGTTACTCCTCCTGGCCACGGCTTTTGCTCTAATGTTGAGCACCTTGATGGCCTCCTCCACGTTTTCTCGGCTAACTCCAACGACCTTCTTGGACTTGGGATCCTTAGTAATTAGCGTTATAATACGCGCCTCAATGTGCGCCAGTTCATCCGGCACCGACACCAATTCCGTGCCCTTGATGTATTTCTCATATTTTTCCTTCAATTTGTCATAATATTCTTCTCCTTTTTCTCCAGGACCTTTCCTTTCTTCCACCCCGAGGTTGAAGGTTTCGGGGAACCAGGAGCTGCTGCTGTCGGTACCGGTAATGGTCCGGTTCCCGATGCTGGTCCTTGTAAAGCTGCTGATGCTGGTATGGAGGGTGACTCCCGTGGCGGCAATTGCCAGTCACCCTCCTTTCCTCCCACCGAGGCCGTGGTGGGAGGAACGACTTCATCCGGCCCACTAGAGGCCATTGCCACAAAGTGGCCGAACACCGGATCACTGCTTCCCGGTGTTTCGCGTTGTTAGACGCTACTTTTACGCTGGCCCGAGCTATAAACTCGGGCTGGAAAGCCAGTAAATCCAAGATACAGAGGACTAACAAATATCACGAAGGAACAAGTGTCATCCTTTGTTCTTTTACCCTAAACCACACAACAAAAAGCCGGGTGGGGGAAGGGTTGGTACTTATTTATTTGACAAAAAGTACAAATTCTGGCACAAGGCCAACAAATGGGAGGGGGAACAAAAACTTGGGTTGGTCTTCCGTAACTATCTTATACCTAGCTAATCCGATTCACGACCCATACATACGTTACAATTTTCTCATTCACCATAAAATTTTGTCCATCAACACTCATACCTATCAAGCACCAAAATACCACAAAATCATACCGGGGACCTAAAAACACCCCAAATGTACATAAAAATTTCTGATTTTTACAATATATACAATATCTTACAAAAATAAATTTAAAACTTTATCCATGAAATGACATGATGGGGAGGGGGAATGAAGAAACAAAAAACCCCAAAACAAAACACAATTTCAAATGAATATATATACACAATGTTAGTAAGACCCAAACACACCCACATAATTAAAGAGGCCACTGTATTCTGCCTTAAAAAAGGACAAAATCAAGCAGCTCTCTTTCTAAGGGGAATGGAGAAGCAGGGGGCAAAAATAAATTGGACTGGAGAATGTATAAGGCTGACCCAGCCGAGAGTGAAAACGGACAAAATAATACTTGGACAATGGGAATCTCGAACTGGATCATAACAAAAGCAATGGAGCCGGGAACAGGCCAGGACAAACACATTCACTCACATTAACTAGGCACAAAAAGAACTTCTACCTTAACCACGGGCGGGGTTCCAAAGGAATCCACCCCGATGCAACTAGCAGATCTAAAAGAGAAAATCAAGGCTAGCCCCGGTCACGCGAACCAGGCTCGCCGCATATACCCACCTTTCGCTGAACTCTGTCGGGTGCAGCCGTTTCCGTTCAGTTCTAATCTTAATTTTGAGCTGGTGCTCAAAATATCGGATTAGATCCTGATCCGAAAGACGACCGCCCCGCAAGACTTCCTCCAGACGCGTCATCCAAATCACCATTCTAGCCGTGGCCAGTAGCGACAGAAACACCATCCGCTTCACTCCAGAGTACGGGGGCGACACATTGTCCACAGCGTATGCGCGATCAATGAGCACAAGCTCCCGCGGCGCGATACGAGCAGTCAACTCGCCGACACGCGCCCACAACGGGCGAACGCGCGAACAATGGAAGAAGGCGTGCGCAGACGTCTCCTTAATTCCAAGGACGCAACGTTCACAATCTGGCAAATCCGCCAGGCCCATTGCGAAACGCTTGTCATTGAGAGACAAACCATTCCGAGCCAATCGCCAGGTCAGAGAAAACTCAGAGTTGTTGAGCCAATCCGCACCTGGCGCCCAAGACCAATGAGAGCGATACTCCTCCCTCGACATGCCGAGCTTACTCCACAGTTCATCCTTCACGGCGCCCTCCACTAATCCCCGATAGAAGATTCTCCTAGGCCGTGAAAGGTCACTGGACCATGGAATGGCCCGAAGGGCCGTCAGACATTCGAGCAGGAATTTCGGCCGCCCCCAAGGCCTATTGCTAGTCCTTAGGAGCGGGGGAGTGACAGTGAGGCTAGGGAACATGTCCCTCACTACCCCCGCAAGCAACCGATCTTCCTCCAACGCGCGCCTGAGGAATGCCAACCTCGAAGCGAGCACGTGGCTCCTCAAGTGTGGCATCCCCAGACCCCCTTGACACGGACGGAGGCAACAGACTCCTTTGTCGACCATGTGTTTGCGTCCTCTCCAAAGACAGGAGAATAGCAAACGCTCGAGCGCCTTCTCATGATCGTCACAAAGGGGAAGTACAGACAGCCGGTAAAGGATTCTGGGAAAGAGGTATGTATTACACACCTCCGCCAGACCCTTCACGGAGAGACTCCGTCGACGCCAAATCTCGACCGACGCGCCGACCTTTGCCTGTACTTCTGACCAGTTTTTCTCCAACTGTAAGTCCGGACCGAACCAAACTCCGAGGAGCTTGACCGGCCCGTCCGTCCAGTCGAAGGGCCCCGGGAGGGAAACACCCTTCCAGGCACCTAACCGCAAGCCGGACGACTTGTCGCGGTTAATTCTGGCCCCTGTTACCTGTTCGTACCGTTCAAGCGCCTTCTGTACCGCCCTTATGTCCCTGCGGGAGGACACAAAGGTCGTTACGTCATCGGCGTACGCGGAAACCCTGGCTCGAGCTCCTCCAGGGACAGCAATTCCACGCAGGACCGGACTGCACGTCTCGTCCCTTAGCCGGCGAAGGAGAGGCTCCAACGCCAGGACGTAAAGGAGAGGCGACAGTGGACAACCCTGTCGGACCGACCTAGACAGCGCGAAAGCGCCCGACAGCTTCCCGTTCACCTGTACCACAGCCTTGGGGAGCGATACAGAAGGCTAATCCAGCGGCTGAAGTCGGGTTTGAATCCGGCGGCCTGCAGGACAGCAGCCAGGTAGCCATGGTCAATCCTATCAAATGCCTTGGACTGATCCAAATTGATCAGCGCGGCCTCTTCGTCGTCTTCTACACCCTCTACGATCGTGCGGATCAAGTGCAGGTTGCTCTGAATTGTTCGTCCCTTCACAGAACAAGTCTGATCCGGTTCCAACAGAGACTCGGCAACTAGCTGCAAGCGATTCGTCAGGATCTTGGCCAAAATCTTTAACTCTGTGTTTAGCAGAGTTATGGGCCTGTAATCATCTAATCCCCGCCCAACCTTCTTGCCTTTTCCCAACAGCGTGATCACGCCCCTGGTGATCCGACCGGGGATGGACCCCTGCCGAAACCAGTGGTTGAACACGACAGTCAAGAGCGGGACAAAAAGGTGCGACATCCTCAAGTACAATTCATAGGGCAAACCATCCAAACCTGGCGACTTGCCACTGCCGGTCTTCTTCAAAGCCGCGTAGACTTCGTCCTCCGTAATCTCCCCTTCGCAGCTAGCCGCTTCAGCCGGCAAAAGCCGGGGAAAGTCAGCCAAATAGCTGCGAAACTCCTCGTCACGGAGACCAGGCTCCTTGGTAAACCGGTGTTCGAAATGCTGCCGGAACGCCTCGCACATGTCGTCGGTGGACCGAAGGAGATGCCCCTCAGGGTCGCGCACTTCTCGAATGTACCGATCGCCGGCCCGACGAATTTCTTCCTTGCGCAGTTCTGCGCCCATGTTCACAGCTTCGGAAGACATCTTGCTTAACTTAGCTCTAATTACCTGGCCCATATAGCGCTCGCTAGTCGTGCGCCTCAGGGCCTCCCTGGCTAAGGCTATCTCGAGGGATCCCCACCAGCCTCCGCCCGGGCGAAATTAGCACTAAGTGTCTTTGCCTCCGCAGCCTTATCTAGTTTGAGCCGCTGGCTATATTTGGTGGCGAAAGACCTAATGGAGTCCTTAAGGTTAACCCACCACTTATTCCCAATGACTCGCCCAATTAACGCCCGCTGAACTAGTCTTGTCAGCTGGTCACGAAAGTCCCGCCTGTCCAGTAAGGACTGATTGAACTTCCAATAACCAGCCAACCTAGGCCTAAAGTCTAACACCACACGGGCACAAACGAGTTTGTGGTCCGTGTAGCCTAGCCAGTGGAACGTTGGACATTCTAAGAAGTCTATGTCGGCCACTCTCACTAACATCCTATCCAGGTACGCAGATACCCGGGTAGAAGGCCAATTAAGCGCCCACGTCCACATACTCCCATCCGGATGATCGACCCGGTATCTATCGACGAGACCAAATTCGTCGATCAGATCAACCAGGCTACGATCATCATTCCTCCCGCTAGCGCCCCTCCCTCTATCCCATTTGGGGGTTAGGATGGCATTCCAGTCCCCAACTAAGATTAGCCGTGTTGAATGCACCATAAAGGGCTCCAACAGCCGAAAGAAAGAGACACGCTCACCTTGCTTATTGGGCGCATAAACCACAATCAGCCGGAACAATTTGCTTTTCACTGCAATATCGGCCACGATCAGCCGGCCCTCGGCACCGACATGGACAAGGTCAACCTTCGCGTCCAGGGTACGCTTGACCAGCAAAGAAACACCTCTGGCTTGCCGGCTCCCATATGCTGAATAGACGACAAAGTCGTTAGACAGCACACAAGAGTCGACTTCGCAAACAAAGTGAGTCTCTTGGATCGCGGCCACATCCACGCCGAAGGACAAGAGGTCACGAAGCAGGCGAGCCGCCTTACCCCGATCCCTCAGGCCCTTCGCATTCAAGCTGGCTATCTTAATAGACATCTTTTAAACCTGAAACGAAAAAACAAAGAAACATGCAACAAGGCTCTAGTCGCATACGGGGTAGAAATCTCGGGCAGAGGGGACCCCGACGGACTGTCCTAGGGACCCTGTACCAATGTCGGACGTAATCCGTCCGTCTAGGACAATCCCGCCGACGTCGGTGGGATATGTTAGTTTTACCACCCTATATAAACTGGGGTGGAGTAAAACGGGGAACCTCCCCGAACAATTTTGCGACATTTTTCTTAGTTCCGGCGTGTTTTCCGCCACCATCCTTATTTTAGGATATAACCTTCTGACCTCTTCTATGTGGTCCCAGACCCGGAGGTTCCCCCCGGTATTTCTTACCAGGGTGATGACACCTGGGGCCTGGGAAAAGTTTGTAGGATCTTCAGAGGAAAGATTGTTGACTGAAGTCAGTTTTAGGAGCGGCTTCAGCAACTTTCGCCTTTGCGAGGACCACTCCGCCACCAAATTTTCGTCGACTTTCATTAGAGCTGCGCCTCTCGGGAGGCCTTTCTTCTTTTTCGCCTGACTGGGAGTCTGGCTGGGAGTGGGAATAGGAGAAGGGGAGGGAGTGGGAGTTGCCGAAATGTTCTTTTCCAGGGGGGTCAGATTGAAGGTAGGGGACTGGGAAGCTTTCCGCGGGGAAGAGGGAAGGCTCCTCGCCTTTTCTGCATAAGTGCATCTAACTGGGGACACCGGTAAAGAAGTGCATCGGTCGCCCAGCTTCCTCCTCTCAGAGCTCCTGCTCCTCCTTCTACTCTTGAGTTTGTCCTGTTGTTCCTCCTCTTCCTCTCTCCCGCGCTTCAGGGACGACGCTCTTCCTACTTCCATAGGCTCTTCCGCAACCTTTTTGGGGAAGGAACCCTTTTCCTTGCCCTGTTTGGACGGTGAATTTTGCGGAGTAGGGTCCTTCTGTTTGGCAGGCGCCTTAACAGGAGTCGGCACCTTCACCGGCACCTTCGCCGGCGAAGGCGTTTTTGCCTTTTTTCGCGCCACCACCTGCCAATCACCCTCCTTGTTGGCTGCCGGTACTGGTGCTGGTGGAGCTTGTTTGGTAGTTTCCTTTGCAGGCTGCTGCTGCTGTTTGACTGGTTGGGCCTTTGGGGGCGGGTTTTTGGTCGGACACGCCTTTGCGACGTGTTCCGCCGCCCCACAGACCCAACAGCAAGGCTTTCTGCCCTCCACGACCACAAAAATATTTCGATCCCTGCAGGTGAGAATGTTGGGGATTTTCGCAATGTTTTCCCCAGATAGGGTCACCTGCAGGACCATATCTCCTGTATAGAAGCCTGCCTTGGACCGTAGCGAGGAGACGTCGGCCACCTTTCCGTAACTTGCAAAAAAGGCGCCGACGTGGTCCTCGGCAATGTCCAAGGGGACGCCATGCAAGGTAATCTTGACTCTCCTTGCTCCCATATATTCCGTCTGGAATTGGAGTGTTTTTGTCTCCAATACCACGCCAATTAGGCGCTTGGCCTCTTCAACTGAGCCAAGCAGGACGTCCCACTTGGCATTGCCTCTCCTCGCTACGGCCTTTGCATTAATCTGAAGAGCCCGAATTGCCTCTTCAAAGGATTCCCTTGTGATGCCCACAAACTTATGGGTCTTAAGTTCCTTGGTTCTTAGTGTGATTATTCTGGCCTCAATTTGTGCCAATTGTTCTGGCACGGAAACCAGCTCTGTTCCTTTAATATACTGGGCGTATTTGTCTTGCATCTGATGGTAATATTCCTCATCCTTAACCGTCAATTTCCCTCTTTTCCACCCAGCGGTCGAGGGTTTAGGCGATGCTGCTTCTGCTAGTACTTGCGAAGGGGGATTATCCCGAGGCGGTAGAGCCCAACCCCTCCCCCTCCTTTCCTCCCACCGACGCCGTGGTGGGAGGAACGACCTCATCCGGCCCATTCGAGGCCATTGCCACCAAAGTGGCCGAACACCGGACAACCTCTTTCCGGTGTTTCGCGTTGAAAACGCTACTTTACGCAAGCCCGAGCTATAAACTCGGGCCGGAAATTAGTATGTCCAAGATACAAAGTCACTGCAATATCACGAAGGAACAAAACAGCTCTTTGCTCTTACCTTCACAACCCCCAAAACAAAAAGTCAAGAGGGTGGGGAAGGGTTGGTACTTATTTATTTGACAAAAAGTACAAATTCTGGCACAAGGCCAACAAATGGGAGGGGGAACAAAAACTTGGGTTGGTCTTCCGTAACTATCTTATACCTAGCTAATCCGATTCACGACCCATACATACGTTACAATTTTCTCATTCACCATAAAATTTTGTCCATCAACACTCATACCTATCAAGCACCAAAATACCGCAAAATCATACCGGGGACCTAAAAACACCCCAAATGTACATAAAAATTTCTGATTTTTACAATATATACAATATCTTACAAAAATAAATTTAAAACTTTATTCATGAAATGACATGATGGGGAGGGGGAATGAAGAAACAAAAAACCCCAAAACAAAACACAATTTCAAATGAATATATATACACAATGTTAGTAAGACCCAAACACACCCACATAATTAAAGAGGCCACTGTATTCTGCCTTAAAAAAGGACAAAATCAAGCAGCTCTCTTTCTAAGGGGAATGGAGAAGCAGGGGGCAAAAATAAATTGGACTGGAGAATGTATAAGGCTGACCCAGCCGAGAGTGAAAACGGGACAAAATAATACTTGGACAATGGGAATCTCGAACTGGATCATAACAAAAGCAATGGAGCCGGGAACAGGCCAGGACAAACACATTCACTCACATTAACTAGGCACAAAAAGAACTTCTACCTTAACCACGGGCGGGGTTCCAAAGGAATCCACCCCGATGCAACTAGCAGATCTAAAAGAGAAAATCAAGGCTAGCCCGGTCACGCGAACCAGGCTCGCCGCATATACCCACCTTTCGCTGAACTCTGTCGGGTGCAGCCGTTTCCGTTCAGTTCTAATCTTAATTTTGAGCTGGTGCTCAAAATATCGGATTAGATCCTGATCCGAAAGACGACCGCCCCGCAAGACTTCCTCCAGACGCGTCATCCAAATCACCATTCTAGCCGTGGCCAGTAGCGACAGAAACACCATCCGCTTCACTCCAGAGTACGGGGGCGACACATTGTCCACAGCGTATGCGCGATCAATGAGCACAAGCTCCCGCGGCGCGATACGAGCAGTCAACTCGCCGACACGCGCCCACAACGGGCGAACGCGCGAACAATGGAAGAAGGCGTGCGCAGACGTCTCCTTAATTCCAAGGACGCAACGTTCACAATCTGGCAAATCCGCCAGGCCCATTGCGAAACGCTTGTCATTGAGAGACAAACCATTCCGAGCCAATCGCCAGGTCAGAGAAAACTCAGAGTTGTTGAGCCAATCCGCACCTGGCGCCCAAGACCAATGAGAGCGATACTCCTCCCTCGACATGCCGAGCTTACTCCACAGTTCATCCTTCACGGCGCCCTCCACTAATACCCGATAGAAGATTCTCCTAGGCCGTGAAAGGTCACTGGACCATGGAATGGCCCGAAGGGCCGTCAGACATTCGAGCAGGAATTTCGGCCGCCCCCAAGGCCTATTGCTAGTCCTCAGGAGCGGGGAGTGATAGTGAGGCTAGGGAACATGTCCCTCACTACCCCCGCAAGCAACCGATCTTCCTCCAACGCGCGCCTGAGGAATGCCAACCTCGAAGCGAGCACGTGGCTCCTCAAGTGTGGCATCCCCAGACCCCCTTGACACGGACGGAGGCAGCAGACTCCTTTGTCGACCATGTGTTTGCGTCCTCTCCAAAGACAGGAGAATAGCAAACGCTCGAGCGCCTTCTCATGATCGTCACAAAGGGGAAGTACAGACAGCCGGTAAAGGATTCTGGGAAAGAGGTATGTATTACACACCTCCGCCAGACCCTTCACGGAGAGACTCCGTCGACGCCAAATCTCGACCGACGCGCCGACCTTTGCCTGTACTTCTGACCAGTTTTTCTCCAACTGTAAGTCCGGACCGAACCAAACTCCGAGGAGCTTGACCGGCCCGTCCGTCCAGTCGAAGGGCCCCGGGAGGGAAACACCCTTCCAGGCACCTAACCGCAAGCCGGACGACTTGTCGCGGTTAATTCTGGCCCCTGTTACCTGTTCGTACCGTTCAAGCGCCTTCTGTACCGCCCTTATGTCCCTGCGGGAGGACACAAAGGTCGTTACGTCATCGGCGTACGCGGAAACCTGGCTCGAGCTCCTCCAGGGACAGCAATTCCACGCAGGACCGGACTGCACGTCTCGTCCCTTAGCCGGCGAAGGAGAGGCTCCAACGCCAGGACGTAAAGGAGAGGCGACAGTGGACAACCCTGTCGGACCGACCTAGACAGCGCGAAAGCGCTCGACAGCTTCCCGTTCACCTGTACCACAGCCTTGGGGGAGCGATACAGAAGGCTAATCCAGCGGCTGAAGTCGGGTTTGAATCCGGCGGCCTGCAGGACAGCAGCCAGGTAGCCATGGTCAATCCTATCAAATGCCTTGGACTGATCCAAATTGATCAGCGCGGCCTCTTCGTCGTCTTCTACACCCTCTACGATCGTGCGGATCAAGTGCAGGTTGCTCTGAATTGTTCGTCCCTTCACAGAACAAGTCTGATCCGGTTCCAACAGAGACTCGGCAACTAGCTGCAAGCGATTCGTCAGGATCTTGGCCAAAATCTTTAACTCTGTGTTTAGCAGAGTTATGGGCCTGTAATCATCTAATCCCCGCCCAACCTTCTTGCCTTTTCCCAACAGCGTGATCACGCCCCTGGTGATCCGACCGGGGATGGACCCCTGCCGAAACCAGTGGTTGAACACGACAGTCAAGAGCGGGACAAAAAGGTGCGACATCCTCAAGTACAATTCATAGGGCAAACCATCCAAACCTGGCGACTTGCCACTGCCGGTCTTCTTCAAAGCCGCGTAGACTTCGTCCTCCGTAATCTCCCCTTCGCAGCTAGCCGCTTCAGCCGGCAAAAGCCGGGGAAATTCAGCCAAATAGCTGCGAAACTCCTCGTCACGGAGACCAGGCTCCTTGGTAAACCGGTGTTCGAAATGCTGCCGGAACGCCTCGCACATGTCGTCGGTGGACCGAAGGAGATGCCCCTCCGGGTCGCGCACTTCTCGAATGTACCGATCGCCGGCCCGACGAATTTCTTCCTTGCGCAGTTCTGCGCCCATGTTCACAGCTTCGGAAGACATCTTGCTTAACTTAGCTCTTAATTACCTGACCCATATAGCGCTCGCTAGTCGTGCGCCTCAGGGCCTCCCTGGCTAAGGCTATCTCGAGGGGATCCCCACCAGCCTCCGCCCGGGCGAAATTAGCACTAAGTGTCTTTGCCTCCGCAGCCTTATCTAGTTTGAGCCGCTGGCTATATTTGGTGGCGAAAGACCTAATGGAGTCCTTAAGGTTAACCCACCACTTATTCCCAATGACTCGCCCAATTAACGCCCGCTGAACTAGTTTTGTCAGCTGGTCACGAAAGTCCCGCCTGTCCAGTAAGGACTGATTGAACTTCCAATAACCAGCCAACCTAGGCCTAAAGTCTAACACCACACGGGCACAAACGAGTTTGTGGTCCGTGTAGCCTAGCCAGTGGAACGTTGGACATTCTAAGAAGTCTATGTCGGCCACTCTCACTAACATCCTATCCAGGTACGCAGATACCCGGGTAGAAGGCCAATTAAGCGCCCACGTCCACATACTCCCATCCGGATGATCGACCCGGTATCTATCGACGAGACCAAATTCGTCGATCAGATCAACCAGGCTACGATCATCATTCCTCCCGCTAGCGCCCCTCCCTCTATCCCATTTGGGGGTTAGGATGGCATTCCAGTCCCCAACTAAGATTAGCCGTGTTGAATGCACCATAAAGGGCTCCAACAGCCGAAAGAAAGAGACACGCTCACCTTGCTTATTGGGCGCATAAACCACAATCAGCCGGAACAATTTGCTTTTCACTGCAATATCGGCCACGATCAGCCGGCCCTCGGCACCGACATGGACAAGGTCAACCTTCGCGTCCAGGGTACGCTTGACCAGCAAAGAAACACCTCTGGCTTGCCGGCTCCCATATGCTGAATAGACGACAAAGTCGTTAGACAGCACACACGAGTCGACTTCGCAAACAAAGTGAGTCTCTTGGATCGCGGCCACATCCACGCCGAAGGACAAGAGGTCACGAAGCAGGCGAGCCGCCTTACCCCGATCCCTCAGGCCCTTCGCATTCAAGCTGGCTATCTTAATAGACATCTTTTAAACCTGAAACGAAAAACAAAGAAACATGCAACAAGGCTCTAGTCGCATACGGGGTAGAAATCTCGGGCAGAGGGGACCCCGACGGACTGTCCTAGGGACCCTGTACCAATGTCGGACGTAATCCGTCCGTCTAGGACAATCCCGCCGACGTCGGTGGGATATGTTAGTTTTACCACCCTATATAAACTGGGGTGGAGTAAAACGGGGAACCTCCCCGAACAATTTTGCGACATTTTTCTTAGTTCCGGCGTGTTTTCCGCCACCATCCTTATTTTAGGATATAACCTTCTGACCTCTTCTATGTGGTCCCAGACCCGCAGGTTCCCCCGGTATTTCTTACCAGGGTGATGACACCTGGGGCCTGGGAAAAGTTTGTAGGATCTTCAGTGGAAAGATTGTTGACTGAAGTCAGTTTTAGGAGCGGCTTCAGCAACTTTCGCCTTTGCGAGGACCACTCCGCCACCAAATTTTCGTCGACTTTCATTAGAGCTGCGCCTCTCGGGAGGCCTTTCTTCTTTTTCGCCTGACTGGGAGTCTGGCTGGGAGTGGGAATAGGAGAAGGGGAGGGAGTGGGAGTTGCCGAAATGTTCTTTTCCAGGGGGGTCAGATTGAAGGTAGGGGACTGGGAAGCTTTCCGCGGGGAAGAGGGAAGGCTCCTCGCCTTTTCTGCATAAGTGCATCTAACTGGGGACACCGGTAAAGAAGTGCATCGGTCGCCCAGCTTCCTCCTCTCGAGCTCCTGCTCCTCCTTCTACTCTTGAGTTTGTCCTGTTGTTCCTCCTCTTCCTCTCTCCCGCGCTTCAGGGACGACGCTCTTCCTACTTCCATAGGCTCTTCCGCAACCTTTTTGGGGAAGGAACCCTTTTCCTTGCCCTGTTTGGACGGTGAATTTTGCGGAGTAGGGTCCTTCTGTTTGGCAGGCGCCTTAACAGGAGTCGGCACCTTCACCGGCACCTTCGCCGGCGAAGGCGTTTTTGCCTTTTTTCGCGCCACCACCTGCCAATCACCCTCCTTGTTGGCTGCCGGTACTGGTGCTGGTGGAGCTTGTTTGGTAGTTTCCTTTGCAGGCTGCTGCTGCTGTTTGACTGGTTGGTTGGGCCTTTGGGGGGCGGGTTTTTGGTCGGACACGCCTTTGCGACGTGTTCCGCCGCCCCACAGACCCAACAGCAAGGCTTTCTGCCCTCCACGACCACAAAAATATTTCGATCCCTGCAGGTGAGAATGTTGGGGATTTTCGCAATGTTTTCCCCAGATAGGGTCACCTGCAGGACCATATCTCCTGTATAGAAGCCTGCCTTGGACCGTAGCGAGGAGACGTCGGCCACCTTTCCGTAACTTGCAAAAAAGGCGCCGACGTGGTCCTCGGCAATGTCCAAGGGGACGCCATGCAAGGTAATCTTGACTCTCCTTGCTCCCATATATTCCGTCTGGAATTGGAGTGTTTTTGTCTCCAATACCACGCCAATTAGGCGCTTGGCCTCTTCAACTGAGCCAAGCAGGACGTCCCACTTGGCATTGCCTCTCCTCGCTACGGCCTTTGCATTAATCTGAAGAGCCCGAATTGCCTCTTCAAAGGATTCCCTTGTGATGCCCACAAACTTATGGGTCTTAAGTTCCTTGGTTCTTAGTGTGATTATTCTGGCCTCAATTTGTGCCAATTGTTCTGGCACGGAAACCAGCTCTGTTCCTTTAATATACTGGGCGTATTTGTCTTGCATCTGATGGTAATATTCCTCATCACCTTAACCGTCAATTTCCCTCTTTTCCACCCAGCGGTCGAGGGGTTTAGGCGATGCTGCTTCTGCTAGTACTTGCGAAGGGGAAATTATCCCGAGGCGGTAGAGCCCAATCCCCCTCCTTTCCTCCCACCGACGCCGTGGTGGGAGGAACGACCTCATCCGGCCCATTCGAGGCCATTGCCACCAAAGTGGCCGAACACCGGACAACCTCTTTCCGGTGTTTCGCGTTGAAAACGCTACTTTACGCAAGCCCGAGCTATAAACTCGGGCCGGAAATTAGTATGTCCAAGATACAAAGTCACTGCAATATCACGAAGGAACAAAACAGCTCTTTGCTCTTACCTTCACAACCCCCAAAACAAAAAGTCAAGAGGGTGGGGAAGGGTTGGTAATTATTTATTTGCAATAAATTACAAATTCTGGCACAAGGCCAACAAATGGGAGGGGGAACAAAAACTTGGGATGGTCTTCAGTAACTATCTTATACCTAGCTAATCCGATTCACGACCCATACATACGTTACAATTTTCTCATTCACCATAAAAATTTGTCCATCAACACTCATACCTATCAAGCACCAAAATACCGCAAAATCATACCGGGGACCTAAAAACACCCCAAATGTACATAAAAATTTCTGATTTTTACAATATATACAATAGTGTACAAAAATAAATTTAAAACTTTATTCATGAAATGACATGATGGGAAGGGGGAATGAAGAAACAAAAGTCCCCAAAACAAAAACAATTTCAAATGAATATATATACACAATGTTAGTAAGACCCAAACACACCCACATAATTAAAGAGGCCACTGTATTCTGCCTTAAAAAAGGACAAAATCAAGCAGCTCTCTTTCTAAGGGGAATGGATAAGCAGGGGGCAAAAATAAATTGGACTGGAGAATGTATAAGGCTGACCCAGCCGAGAGTGAAAACGGGACAAAATAATACTTGGACAATGGGAATCTCGAACTGGATCATAACAAAAGCAATGAAGCCGGGAACAGGCCAGGACAAACACATTCACTCACATTAACTAGGCACAAAAAGAAAAGGAACTTCTACCTTAACCACGGGCGGGGTTCCAAAGGAATCCACCCCGATGCAACTAGCAGATCTAAAAGAGAAAATCAAGGCTAGCCCCGGTCACGCGAACCAGGCTCGCTGCATATACCCACCTTTCGCTGAACTCTGTCGGGTGCAGCCGTTTCCGTTCAGTTCTAATCTTAATTTTGAGCTGGTGCTCAAAATATCGGATTAGATCCTGATCCGAAAGACGACCTCCCCGCAAGACTTCCTCCAGACGCGTCATCCAAATCACCATTCTAGCCGTGGCCAGTAGCGACAGAAACACCATCCGCTTCACTCCAGAGTACGGGGGCGACACATTGTCCACAGCGTATGCGCGATCAATGAGCACAAGCTCCCGCGGCGCGTACGAGCAGTCAACTCGCCAACACGCGCCCACAACGGGCGAACGCGCGAACAATGGAAGAAGGCGTGCGCAGACGTCTCCTTAATTCCAAGGACGCAACGTTCACAATCTGGCAAATCCGCCAGGCCCATTGCGAAACGCTTGTCGTTGAGAGACAAACCATTCCGAGCCAATCGCCAGGTCAGAGAAAACTCAGAGTTGTTGAGCCAATCCGCACCTGGCGCCCAAGACCAATGAGAGCGATACTCCTCCCCCGACATGCCGAGCTTACTCCACAGTTCATCCTTCACGGCGCCCTCCACTAATCCCCGATAGAAGATTCTCCTAGGCCGTGAAAGGTCACTGGACCATGGAATGGCCCGAAGGGCCGTCAGACATTCGAGCAGGAATTTCGGCCGCCCCCAAGGCCTATTGCTGTCCTTGGAGCGGGGGAGTGATAGTGAGGCTAGGGAACATGTCCCTCACTACCCCCGCAAGCAACCGATCTTCCTCCAACGCGCGCCTGAGGAATGCCAACCTCGAAGCGAGCACGTGGCTCCTCAAGTGTGGCATCCCCAGACCCCCTTGACACGGACGGAGGCAACAGACTCCTTTGTCGACCATGTGTTTGCGTCCTCTCCAAAGACAGGAGAATAGCAAACGCTCGAGCGCCTTCTCATGATCGTCACAAAGGGGAAGTACAGACAGCCGGTAAAGCATTCTGGGAAAGAGGTATGTATTACACACTCCGCCAGACCCTTCACGGAGAGATCGTCGACGCCAAATCTCGACCGACGCGCCGACCTTTGCCTGTACTTCTGACCAGTTTTTCTCCAACTGTAAGTCCGGACCGAACCAAACTCCGAGGAGCTTGACCGGCCCGTCCGTCCAGTCGAAGGGCCCCGGGAGGGAAACACCCTTCCAGGCACCTAACCGCAAGCCGGACGACTTGTCGCGGTTAATTCTGGCCCCTGTTACCTGTTCGTACCGTTCAAGCGCCTTCTGTACCGCCCTTATGTCCCTGCGGGAGGACACAAAGGTCGTTACGTCATCGGCGTACGCGGAAACCCTGGCTCGAGCTCCTCCAGGGACAGCAATTCCACGCAGGACCGGACTGCACGTCTCGTCCCTTAGCCGGCGAAGGAGAGGCTCCAACGCCAGGACGTAAAGGAGAGGCGACAGTGGACAACCCTGTCGGACCGACCTAGACAGCGCGAAAGCGCTCGACAGCTTCCCGTTCACCTGTACCACAGCCTTGGGGGAGCGATACAGAAGGCTAATCCAGCGGCTGAAGTCGGGTTTGAATCCGGCGGCCTGCAGGACAGCAGCCAGGTAGCCATGGTCAATCCTATCAAATGCCTTGGACTGATCCAAATTGATCAGCGCGGCCTCTTCGTCGTCTTCTACACCCTCTACGATCGTGCGAATCAAGTGCAGGTTGCTCTGAATTGTTCGTCCCTTCACAGAACAAGTCTGATCCGGTTCCAACAGAGACTCGGCAACTAGCTGCAAGCGATTCGTCAGGATCTTGGCCAAAATCTTTAACTCTGTGTTTAGCAGAGTTATGGGCCTGTAATCATCTAATCCCCGCCCAACCTTCTTGCCTTTTCCCAACAGCGTGATCACGCCCCTGGTGATCCGACCGGGGATGGACCCCTGCCGAAACCAGTGGTTGAACACGACAGTCAAGAGCGGGACAAAAAGGTGCGACATCCTCAAGTACAATTCATAGGGCAAACCATCCAAACCTGGCGACTTGCCACTGCCGGTCTTCTTCAAAGCCGCGTAGACTTCGTCCTCCGTAATCTCCCCTTCGCAGCTAGCCGCTTCAGCCGGCAAAAGCCGGGGAAAGTCAGCCAAATAGCTGCGAAACTCCTCGTCACGGAGACCAGGCTCCTTGGTAAACCGGTGTTCGAAATGCTGCCGGAACGCCTCGCACATGTCGTCGGTGGACCGAAGGAGATGCCCCTCCGGGTCGCGCACTTCTCGAATGTACCGATCGCCGGCCCGACGAATTTCTTCCTTGCGCAGTTCTGCGCCCATGTTCACAGCTTCGGAAGACATCTTGCTTAACTTAGCTCTAATTACCTGACCCATATAGCGCTCGCTAGTCGTGCGCCTCAGGGCCTCCTGGCTAAGGCTATCTCGAGGGGATCCCCACCAGCCTCCGCCCGGGCGAAATTAGCACTAAGTGTCTTTGCCTCCGCAGCCTTATCTAGTTTGAGCCGCTGGCTATATTTGGTGGCGAAAGACCTAATGGAGTCCTTAAGGTTAACCCACCACTTATTCCCAATGACTCGCCCAATTAACGCCCGCTGAACTAGTTTTGTCAGCTGGTCACGAAAGTCCCGCCTGTCCAGTAAGGACTGATTGAACTTCCAATAACCAGCCAACCTAGGCCTAAAGTCTAACACCACACGGGCACAAACGAGTTTGTGGTCCGTGTAGCCTAGCCAGTGGAACGTTGGACATTCTAAGAAGTCTATGTCGGCCACTCTCACTAACATCCTATCCAGGTACGCAGATACCCGGGTAGAAGGCCAATTAAGCGCCCACGTCCACATACTCCCATCCGGATGATCGACCCGGTATCTATCGACGAGACCAAATTCGTCGATCAGATCAACCAGGCTACGATCATCATTCCTCCCGCTAGCGCCCCTCCCTCTATCCCATTTGGGGGTTAGGATGGCATTCCAGTCCCCAACTAAGATTAGCCGTGTTGAATGCACCATAAAGGGCTCCAACAGCCGAAAGAAAGAGACACGCTCACCTTGCTTATTGGGCGCATAAACCACAATCAGCCGGAACAATTTGCTTTTCACTGCAATATCGGCCACGATCAGCCGGCCCTCGGCACCGACATGGACAAGGTCAACTTCCGCGTCCAGGGTACGCTTGACCAGCAAAGAACACCTCTGGCTTGCCGGCTCCCATATGCTGAATAGACGACAAAGTCGTTAGACAGCACACACGAGTCGACTTCGCAAACAAAGTGAGTCTCTTGGATCGCGGCCACATCCACGCCGAAGGACAAGAGGTCACGAAGCAGGCGAGCCGCCTTACCCCGATCCCTCAGGCCCTTCGCATTCAAGCTGGCTATCTTAATAGACATCTTTTAAACCTGAAACGAAAAAACAAAGAAACATGCAACAAGGCTCTAGTCGCATACGGGGTAGAAATCTCGGGCAGAGGGGACCCCGACGGACTGTCCTAGGGACCCTGTACCAATGTCGGACGTAATCCGTCCGTCTAGGACAATCCCGCCGACGTCGGTGGGATATGTTAGTTTTACCACCCTATATAAACTGGGGTGGAGTAAAACGGGGAACCTCCCCGAACAATTTTGCGACATTTTTCTTAGTTCCGGCGTGTTTTCCGCCACCATCCTTATTTTAGGATATAACCTTCGACCTCTTTCTATGTGGTCCCAGACCCGCAGGTTCCCCCCGGTATTTCTTACCAGGGGTGATGACACCTGGGGCCTGGGAAAAGTTTGTAGGATCTTCAGTGGAAAGATTGTTGACTGAAGTCAGTTTTAGGAGCGGCTTCAGCAACTTTCGCCTTTGCGAGGACCACTCCGCCACCAAATTTTCGTCGACTTTCATTAGAGCTGCGCCTCTCGGGAGGCCTTTCTTCTTTTCGCCTGACTGGGAGTCTGGCTGGGAGTGGGAATAGGAGAAGGGGAGGGAGTGGGAGTTGCCGAAATGTTCTTTTCCAGGGGGGTCAGATTGAAGGTAGGGGACTGGGAAGCTTTCCGCGGGGAAGAGGGAAGGCTCCTCGCCTTTTCTGCATAAGTGCATCTAACTGGGGACACCGGTAAAGAAGTGCATCGGTCGCCCAGCTTCCTCCTCTCAGAGCTCCTGCTCCTCCTTCTACTCTTGAGTTTGTCCTGTTGTTCCTCCTCTTCCTCTCTCCCGCGCTTCAGGGACGACGCTCTTCCTACTTCCATAGGCTCTTCCGCAACCTTTTTGGGGAAGGAACCCTTTTCCTTGCCCTGTTTGGACGGTGAATTTTGCGGAGTAGGGTCCTTCTGTTTGGCAGGCGCCTTAACAGGAGTCGGCACCTTCACCGGCACCTTCGCCGGCGAAGGCGTTTTTGCCTTTTTTCGCGCCACCACCTGCCAATCACCCTCCTTGTTGGCTGCCGGTACTGGTGCTGGTGGAGCTTGTTTGGTAGTTTCCTTTGCAGGCTGCTGCTGCTGTTTGACTGGTTGGGCCTTTGGGGGCGGGTTTTTGGTCGGACACGCCTTTGCGACGTGTTCCGCCGCCCCACAGACCCAACAGCAAGGCTTTCTGCCCTCCACGACCACAAAAATATTTCGATCCCTGCAGGTGAGAATGTTGGGGATTTTCGCAATGTTTTCCCCAGATAGGGTCACCTGCAGGACCATATCTCCTGTATAGAAGCCTGCCTTGGACCGTAGCGAGGAGACGTCGGCCACCTTTCCGTAACTTGCAAAAAGGCGCCGACGTGGTCCTCGGCAATGTCCAAGGGGACGCCATGCAAGGTAATCTTGACTCTCCTTGCTCCCATATATTCCGTCTGGAATTGGAGTGTTTTTGTCTCCAATACCACGCCAATTAGGCGCTTGGCCTCTTCAACTGAGCCAAGCAGGACGTCCCACTTGGCATTGCCTCCTCCTCGCTACGGCCTTTGCATTAATCTGAAGAGCCCGAATTGCCTCTTCAAAGGATTCCCTTGTGATGCCCACAAACTTATGGGTCTTAAGTTCCTTGGTTCTTAGTGTGATTATTCTGGCCTCAATTTGTGCCAATTGTTCTGGCACGGAAACCAGCTCTGTTCCTTTAATATACTGGGCGTATTTGTCTTGCATCTGATGGTAATATTCCTCATCCTTAACCGTCAATTTCCCTCTTTTCCACCCAGCGGTCGAGGGTTTAGGCGATGCTGCTTCTGCTAGTACTTGCGAAGGGGGATTATCCCGAGGCGGTAGAGCCCAATCCCCCTCCTTTCCTCCCACCGACGCCGTGGTGGGAGGAACGACCTCATCCGGCCCATTCGAGGCCATTGCCACCAAAGTGGCCGAACACCGGACAACCTCTTTCCGGTGTTTCGCGTTGAAAACGCTACTTTACGCAAGCCCGAGCTATAAACTCGGGCCGGAAATTAGTATGTCCAAGATACAAAGTCACTGCAATATCACGAAGGAACAAAACAGCTCTTTGCTCTTACCTTCACAACCCCCAAAACAAAAAGTCAAGAGGGTGGGGAAGGGTTGGTACTTATTTATTTATGAAAAAGTACATAAATTCTGGCACAAGGCCAACAAATGGGAGGGGGAACAAAAACTTGGGATGGTCTTCAGTAACTATCTTATACCTAGCTAATCCGATTCACGACCCATACATACGTTACAATTTTCTCATTCACCATAAAAATTTGTCCATCAACACTCATACCTATCAAGCACCAAAATACCGCAAAATCATACCGGGGACCTAAAAACACCCCAAATGTACATAAAAATTTCTGATTTTTACAATATATACAATAGTGTACAAAAATAAATTTAAACTTTATTCATGAAATGACATGATGGGGAGGGGGTATGAAGAAACAAAAATCCCCAAAACAAAAAACAATTTCAAATGAATATATATACACAATGTTAGTAAGACCCAAACACACCCACATAATTAAAGAGGCCACTGTATTCTGCCTTAAAAGACAAAATCAAGCAGCTCTCTTTCTAAGGGGAATGGATAAGCAGGGGGCAAAAATAAATTGGACTGGAGAATGTATAAGGCTGACCCAGCCGAGAGTGAAAACGGGACAAAATAATACTTGGCCAATGGGAATCTCGAACTGGATCATAACAAAAGCAATGAAGCCGGGAACAGGCCAGGACAAACTCATTCACTCACATTAACTAGGCACAAAAAAGAACTTCTACCTTAACCACGGGCGGGGTTCCAAAGGAATCCACCCCGATGCAACTAGCAGATCTAAAAGAGAAAATCAAGGCTAGCCCCGGTCACGCGAACCAGGCTCGCCGCATATACCCACCTTTCGCTGAACTCTGTCGGGTGCAGCCGTTTCCGTTCAGTTCTAATCTTCATTTTGAGCTGGTGCTCAAAATATCGGATTAGATCCTGATCCGAAAGACGACCTCCCCGCAAGACTTCCTCCAGACGCGTCATCCAAATCACCATTCTAGCCGTGGCCAGTAGCGACAGAAACACCATCCGCTTCACTCCAGAGTACGGGGGCGACACATTGTCCACAGCGTATGCGCGATCAATGAGCACAAGCTCCCGCGGCGCGATACGAGCAGTCAACTCGCCGACACGCGCCCACAACGGGCGAACGCGCGAACAATGGAAGAAGGCGTGCGCAGACGTCTCCTTAATTCCAAGGACGCAACGTTCACAATCTGGCAAATCCGCCAGGCCCATTGCGAAACGCTTGTCGTTGAGAGACAAACCATTCCGAGCCAATCGCCAGGTCAGAGAAAACTCAGAGTTGTTGAGCCAATCCGCACCTGGCGCCCAAGACCAATGAGAGCGATACTCCTCTCTCGACATGCCAAGCTTACTCCACAGTTCATCCTTCACGGCGCCCTCCACTAATCCCCGATAGAAGATTCTCCTAGGCCGTGAAAGGTCACTGGACCATGGAATGGCCCGAAGGGCCGTCAGACATTCGAGTAGGAATTTCGGCCGCCCCCAAGGCCTATTGCTAGTCCTTAGGAGCGGGGGAGTGATAGTGAGGCTAGGGAACATGTCCCTCACTACCCCCGCAAGCAACCGATCTTCCTCCAACGCGCGCCTGAGGAATGCCAACCTCGAAGCGAGCACGTGGCTCCTCAAGTGTGGCATCCCCAGACCCCCTTGACACGGACGGAGGCAACAGACTCCTTTGTCGACCATGTGTTTGCGTCCTCTCCAAAGACAGGAGAATAGCAAACGCTCGAGCGCCTTCTCATGATCGTCACAAAGGGGAAGTACAGACAGCCGGTAAAGGATTCTGGGAAAGAGGTATGTATTACACACCTCCGCCAGACCCTTCACGGAGAGACTCCGTCGACGCCAAATCTCGACCGACGCGCCGACCTTTGCCTGTACTTCTGACCAGTTTTTCTCCAACTGTAAGTCCGGACCGAACCAAACTCCGAGGAGCTTGACCGGCCCGTCCGTCCAGTCGAAGGGCCCCGGGAGGGAAACACCCTTCCAGGCACCTAACCGCAAGCCGGACGACTTGTCGCGGTTAATTCTGGCCCCTGTTACCTGTTCGTACCGTTCAAGCGCCTTCTGTACCGCCCTTATGTCCCTGCGGGAGGACACAAAGGTCGTTACGTCATCGGCGTACGCGGAAACCCTGGCTCGAGCTCCTCCAGGGACAGCAATTCCACGCAGGACCGGACTGCACGTCTCGTCCCTTAGCCGGCGAAGGAGAGGCTCCAACGCCAGGACGTAAAGGAGAGGCGACAGTGGACAACCCTGTCGGACCGACCTAGACAGCGCGAAAGCGCTCGACAGCTTCCCGTTCACCTGTACCACAGCCTTGGGGGAGCGATACAGAAGGCTAATCCAGCGGCTGAAGTCGGGTTTGAATCCGGCGGCCTGCAGGACAGCAGCCAGGTAGCCATGGTCAATCCTATCAAATGCCTTGGACTGATCCAAATTGATCAGCGCGGCCTCTTCGTCGTCTTCTACACCCTCTACGATCGTGCGGATCAAGTGCAGGTTGCTCTGAATTGTTCGTCCCTTCACAGAACAAGTCTGATCCGGTTCCAACAGAGACTCGGCAACTAGCTGCAAGCGATTCGTCAGGATCTTGGCCAAAATCTTTAACTCTGTGTTTAGCAGAGTTATGGGCCTGTAATCATCTAATCCCCGCCCAACCTTCTTGCCTTTTCCCAACAGCGTGATCACGCCCCTGGTGATCCGACCGGGGATGGACCCCTGCCGAAACCAGTGGTTGAACACGACAGTCAAGAGCGGGACAAAAAGGTGCGACATCCTCAAGTACAATTCATAGGGCAAACCATCCAAACCTGGCGACTTGCCACTGCCGGTCTTCTTCAAAGCCGCGTAGACTTCGTCCTCCGTAATCTCCCCTTCGCAGCTAGCCGCTTCAGCCGGCAAAAGCCGGGGAAAGTCAGCCAAATAGCTGCGAAACTCCTCGTCACGGAGACCAGGCTCCTTGGTAAACCGGTGTTCGAAATGCTGCCGGAACGCCTCGCACATGTCGTCGGTGGACCTAAGGAGATGTCCCTCCGGGTCGCGCACCTCTCGAATGTACCGATCGCCGGCCCGACGAATTTCTTCCTTGCGCAGTTCTGCGCCCATGTTCACAGCTTCGGAAGACATCTTGCTTAACTTAGCTCTAATTACCTGACCCATATAGCGCTCGCTAGTCGTGCGCCTCAGGGCCTCCCTGGCTAAGGCTATCTCGAGGGGATCCCCACCAGCCTCCGCCCGGGCGAAATTAGCACTAAGTGTCTTTGCCTCCGCAGCCTTATCTAGTTTGAGCCGCTGGCTATATTTGGTGGCGAAAGACCTAATGGAGTCCTTAAGGTTAACCCACCACTTATTCCCAATGACTCGCCCAATTAACGCCCGCTGAACTAGTTTTGTCAGCTGGTCACGAAAGTCCCGCCTGTCCAGTAAGGACTGATTGAACTTCCAATAACCAGCCAACCTCAGGCCTAAAGTCTAACACCACACGGGCACAAACGAGTTTGTGGTCCGTGTAGCCTAGCCAGTGGAACGTTGGACATTCTAAGAAGTCTATGTCGGCCACTCTCACTAACATCCTATCCAGGTACGCAGATACCCGGGTAGAAGGCCAATTAAGCGCCCACGTCCACATACTCCCATCCGGATGATCGACCCGGTATCTATCGACGAGACCAAATTCGTCGATCAGATCAACCAGGCTACGATCATCATTCCTCCCGCTAGCGCCCCTCCCTCTATCCCATTTGGGGGTTAGGATGGCATTCCAGTCCCCAACTAAGATTAGCCGTGTTGAATGCACCATAAAGGGCTCCAACAGCCGAAAGAAAGAGACACGCTCACCTTGCTTATTGGGCGCATAAACCACAATCAGCCGGAACAATTTGCTTTTCACTGCAATATCGGCCACGATCAGCCGGCCCTCGGCACCGACATGGACAAGGTCAACCTTCGCGTCCAGGGTACGCTTGACCAGCAAAGAAACACCTCTGGCTTGCCGGCTCCCATATGCTGAATAGACGACAAAGTCGTTAGACAGCACACAAGAGTCGACTTCGCAAACAAAGTGAGTCTCTTGGATCGCGGCCACATCCACGCCGAAGGACAAGAGGTCACGAAGCAGGCGAGCCGCCTTACCCCGATCCCTCAGGCCCTTCGCATTCAAGCTGGCTATCTTAATAGACATCTTTTAAACCTGAAACGAAAAAACAAAGAAACATGCAACAAGGCTCTAGTCGCATACGGGGTAGAAATCTCGGGCAGAGGGGACCCCGACGGACTGTCCTAGGGACCCTGTACCAATGTCGGACGTAATCCGTCCGTCTAGGACAATCCCGCCGACGTCGGTGGGATATGTTAGTTTTACCACCCTATATAAACTGGGGTGGAGTAAAACGGGGAACCTCCCCGAACAATTTTGCGACATTTTTCTTAGTTCCGGCGTGTTTTCCGCCACCATCCTTATTTTAGGATATAACCTTCTGACCTCTTCTATGTGGTCCCAGACCCGCAGGTTCCCCCCGGTATTTCTTACCAGGGTGATGACACCTGGGGCCTGGGAAAAGTTTGTAGGATCTTCAGTGGAAAGATTGTTGACTGAAGTCAGTTTTAGGAGCGGCTTCAGCAACTTTCGCCTTTGCGAGGACCACTCCGCCACCAAATTTTCGTCGACTTTCATTAGAGCTGCGCCTCTCGGGAGGCCTTTCTTCTTTTTCGCCTGACTGGGAGTCTGGCTGGGAGTGGGAATAGGAGAAGGGGAGGGAGTGGGAGTTGCCGAAATGTTCTTTTCCAGGGGGGTCAGATTGAAGGTAGGGGACTGGGAAGCTTTCCGCGGGGAAGAGGGAAGGCTCCTCGCCTTTTCTGCATAAGTGCATCTAACTGGGGACACCGGTAAAGAAGTGCATCGGTCGCCCAGCTTCCTCCTCTCAGAGCTCCTGCTCCTCCTTCTACTCTTGAGTTTGTCCTGTTGTTCCTCCTCTTCCTCTCTCCCGCGCTTCAGGGACGACGCTCTTCCTACTTCCATAGGCTCTTCCGCAACCTTTTTGGGGAAGGAACCCTTTTCCTTGCCCTGTTTGGACGGTGAATTTTGCGGAGTAGGGTCCTTCTGTTTGGCAGGCGCCTTAACAGGAGTCGGCACCTTCACCGGCACCTTCGCCGGCGAAGGCGTTTTTGCCTTTTTTCGCGCCACCACCTGCCAATCACCCTCCTTGTTGGCTGCCGGTACTGGTGCTGGTGGAGCTTGTTTGGTAGTTTCCTTTGCAGGCTGCTGCTGCTGTTTGACTGGTTGGGCCTTTGGGGGCGGGTTTTTGGTCGGACACGCCTTTGCGACGTGTTCCGCCGCCCCACAGACCCAACAGCAAGGCTTTCTGCCCTCCACGACCACAAAAATATTTCGATCCCTGCAGGTGAGAATGTTGGGGATTTTCGCAATGTTTTCCCCAGATAGGGTCACCTGCAGGACCATATCTCCTGTATAGAAGCCTGCCTTGGACCGTAGCGAGGAGACGTCGGCCACCTTTCCGTAACTTGCAAAAAAGGCGCCGACGTGGTCCTCGGCAATGTCCAAGGGGACGCCATGCAAGGTAATCTTGACTCTCCTTGCTCCCATATATTCCGTCTGGAATTGGAGTGTTTTTGTCTCCAATACCACGCCAATTAGGCGCTTGGCCTCTTCAACTGAGCCAAGCAGGACGTCCCACTTGGCATTGCCTCTCCTCGCTACGGCCTTTGCATTAATCTGAAGAGCCCGAATTGCCTCTTCAAAGGATTCCCTTGTGATGCCCACAAACTTATGGGTCTTAAGTTCCTTGGTTCTTAGTGTGATTATTCTGGCCTCAATTTGTGCCAATTGTTCTGGCACGGAAACCAGCTCTGTTCCTTTAATATACTGGGCGTATTTGTCTTGCATCTGATGGTAATATTCCTCATCCTTAACCGTCAATTTCCCTCTTTTCCACCCAGCGGTCGAGGGTTTAGGCGATGCTGCTTCTGCTAGTACTTGCGAAGGGGGATTATCCCGAGGCGGTAGAGCCCAATCCCCCTCCTTTCCTCCCACCGACGCCGTGGTGGGAGGAACGACCTCATCCGGCCCATTCGAGGCCATTGCCACCAAAGTGGCCGAACACCGGACAACCTCTTTCCGGTGTTTCGCGTTGAAAACGCTACTTTACGCAAGCCCGAGCTATAAACTCGGGCCGGAAATTAGTATGTCCAAGATACAAAGTCACTGCAATATCACGAAGGAACAAAACAGCTCTTTGCTCTTACCTTCACAACCCCCAAAACAAAAAGTCAAGAGGGTGGGGAAGGGTTGGTACTTATTTATTTATGAAAAAGTACATAAATTCTGGCACAAGGCCAACAAATGGGAGGGGGAACAAAAACTTGGGTTGGTCTTCCGTAACTATCTTATACCTAGCTAATCAGATTCACGACCCATACATACGTTACAATTTTCTCATTCACCATAAAAATTTGTCCATCAACACTCATACCTATCAAACACCAAAATACCGCAAAATCATACCAGGGACCTAAAAACACCCCAAATGTACATAAAAATTTGTGTATTTACAATATTTACAATAGTGTACAAAAATAAATTTAAAACTTTATTCCTGAAATGACATGATGGGAAGGGGGAATGAAGAAACAAAAGTCCCCAAAACAAAAACAATTTCAAATGAATATATATACACAATGTTAGTAAGACCCAAACACACCCACATAATTAAAGAGGCCACTGTATTCTGCCTTAAAAAAGGACAAAATCAAGCAGCTCTCTTTCTAAGGGGAATGGATAAGCAGGGGGCAAAAATAAATTGGACTGGAGAATGTATAAGGCTGACCCAGCCGAGAGTGAAAACGGGACAAAATAATACTTGGACAATGGGAATCTCGAACTGGATCATAACAAAAGCAATGAAGCCGGGAACAGGCCAGGACAAACACATTCACTCACATTAACTAGGCACAAAAGAGACTTCTACCTTAACCACGGGCGGGGTTCCAAAGGAATCCACCCCGATGCAACTAGCAGATCTAAAAGAGAAAATCAAGGCTAGCCCCGGTCACGCGAACCAGGCTCGCTGCATATACCCACCTTTCGCTGAACTCTGTCGGGTGCAGCCGTTTCCGTTCAGTTCTAATCTTAATTTTGAGCTGGTGCTCAAAATATCGGATTAGATCCTGATCCGAAAGACGACCTCCCCGCAAGACTTCCTCCAGACGCGTCATCCAAATCACCATTCTAGCCGTGGCCAGTAGCGACAGAAACACCATCCGCTTCACTCCAGAGTACGGGGGCGACACATTGTCCACAGCGTATGCGCGATCAATGAGCACAAGCTCCCGCGGCGCGATACGAGCAGTCAACTCGCCAACACGCGCCCACAACGGGCGAACGCGCGCACAATGGAAGAAGGCGTGCGCAGACGTCTCCTTAATTCCAAGGACGCAACGTTCACAATCTGGCAAATCCGCCAGGCCCATTGCGAAACGCTTGTCGTTGAGAGACAAACCATTCCGAGCCAATCGCCAGGTCAGAGAAAACTCAGAGTTGTTGAGCCAATCCGCACCTGGCGCCCAAGACCAATGAGAGCGATACTCCTCCCTCGACATGCCGAGCTTACTCCACAGTTCATCCTTCACGGCGCCCTCCACTAATCCCCGATAGAAGATTCTCCTAGGCCGTGAAAGGTCACTGGACCATGGAATGGCCCGAAGGGCCGTCAGACATTCGAGCAGGAATTTCGGTCGCCCCCAAGGCCTATTGCTAGTCCTCAGGAGCGGGGGAGTGATAGTGAGGCTAGGGAACATGTCCCTCACTACCCCCGCAAGCAACCGATCTTCCTCCAACGCGCGCCTGAGGAATGCCAACCTCGAAGCGAGCACGTGGCTCCTCAAGTGTGGCATCCCCAGACCCCCTTGACACGGACGGAGGCAACAGACTCCTTTGTCGACCATGTGTTTGCGTCCTCTCCAAAGACAGGAGAATAGCAAACGCTCGAGCGCCTTCTCATGATCGTCACAAAGGGGAAGTACAGACAGCCGGTAAAGGATTCTGGGAAAGAGGTATGTATTACACACCTCCGCCAGACCCTTCACGGAGAGACTCCGCCGACGCCAAATCTCGACCGACGCGCCGACCTTTGCCTGTACTTCTGACCAGTTTTTCTCCAACTGTAAGTCCGGACCGAACCAAACTCCGAGGAGCTTGACCGGCCCGTCCGTCCAGTCGAAGGGCCCCGGGAGGGAAACACCCTTCCAGGCACCTAACCGCAAGCCGGACGACTTGTCGCGGTTAATTCTGGCCCCTGTTACCTGTTCGTACCGTTCAAGCGCCTTCTGTACCGCCCTTATGTCCCTGCGGGAGGACACAAAGGTCGTTACGTCATCGGCGTACGCGGAAACCCTGGCTCGAGCTCCTCCAGGGACAGCAATTCCACGCAGGACCGGACTGCACGTCTCGTCCCTTAGCCGGCGAAGGAGAGGCTCCAACGCCAGGACGTAAAGGAGAGGCGACAGTGGACAACCCTGTCGGACCGACCTAGACAGCGCGAAAGCGCTCGACAGCTTCCCGTTCACCTGTACCACAGCCTTGGGGGAGCGATACAGAAGGCTAATCCAGCGGCTGAAGTCGGGTTTGAATCCGGCGGCCTGCAGGACAGCAGCCAGGTAGCCATGGTCAATCCTATCAAATGCCTTGGACTGATCCAAATTGATCAGCGCGGCCTCTTCGTCGTCTTCTACACCCTCTACGATCGTGCGGATCAAGTGCAGGTTGCTCTGAATTGTTCGTCCCTTCACAGAACAAGTCTGATCCGGTTCCAACAGAGACTCGGCAACTAGCTGCAAGCGATTCGTCAGGATCTTGGCCAAAATCTTTAACTCTGTGTTTAGCAGAGTTATGGGCCTGTAATCATCTAATCCCCGCCCAACCTTCTTGCCTTTTCCCAACAGCGTGATCACGCCCCTGGTGATCCGACCGGGGATGGACCCCTGCCGAAACCAGTGGTTGAACACGACAGTCAAGAGCGGGACAAAAAGGTGCGACATCCTCAAGTACAATTCATAGGGCAAACCATCCAAACCTGGCGACTTGCCACTGCCGGTCTTCTTCAAAGCCGCGTAGACTTCGTCCTCCGTAATCTCCCCTTCGCAGCTAGCCGCTTCAGCCGGCAAAAGCCGGGGAAAGTCAGCCAAATAGCTGCGAAACTCCTCGTCACGGAGACCAGGCTCCTTGGTAAACCGGTGTTCGAAATGCTGCCGGAACGCCTCGCACATGTCGTCGGTGGACCGAAGGAGATGCCCCTCCGGGTCGCGCACTTCTCGAATGTACCGATCGCCGGCCCGACGAATTTCTTCCTTGCGCAGTTCTGCGCCCATGTTCACAGCTTCGGAAGACATCTTGCTTAACTTAGCTCTAGTACCTGGCCCATATAGCGCTCGCTAGTCGTGCGCCTCAGGGCCTCCCTGGCTAAGGCTATCTCTAGGGGATCCCCACCAGCCTCCGCCCGGGCGAAATTAGCACTAAGTGTCTTTGCCTCCGCAGCCTTATCTAGTTTGAGCCGCTGGCTATATTTGGTGGCGAAAGACCTAATGGAGTCCTTAAGGTTAACCCACCACTTATTCCCAATGACTCGCCCAATTAACGCCCGCTGAACTAGTTTTGTCAGCTGGTCACGAAAGTCCCGCCTGTCCAGTAAGGACTGATTGAACTTCCAATAACCAGCCAACCTAGGCCTAAAGTCTAACACCACACGGGCACAAACGAGTTTGTGGTCCGTGTAGCCTAGCCAGTGGAACGTTGGACATTCTAAGAAGTCTATGTCGGCCACTCTCACTAACATCCTATCCAGGTACGCAGATACCCGGGTAGAAGGCCAATTAAGCGCCCACGTCCACATACTCCCATCCGGATGATCGACCCGGTATCTATCGACGAGACCAAATTCGTCGATCAGATCAACCAGGCTACGATCATCATTCCTCCCGCTAGCGCCCCTCCCTCTATCCCATTTGGGGGTTAGGATGGCATTCCAGTCCCCAACTAAGATTAGCCGTGTTGAATGCACCATAAAGGGCTCCAACAGCCGAAAGAAAGAGACACGCTCACCTTGCTTATTGGGCGCATAAACCACAATCAGCCGGAACAATTTGCTTTTCACTGCAATATCGGCCACGATCAGCCGGCCCTCGGCACCGACATGGACAAGGTCAACCTTCGCGTCCAGGGTACGCTTGACCAGCAAAGAAACACCTCTGGCTTGCCGGCTCCCATATGCTGAATAGACGACAAAGTCGTTAGACAGCACACAAGAGTCGACTTCGCAAACAAAGTGAGTCTCTTGGATCGCGGCCACATCCACGCCGAAGGACAAGAGGTCACGAAGCAGGCGAGCCGCCTTACCCCGATCCCTCAGGCCCTTCGCATTCAAGCTGGCTATCTTAATAGACATCTTTTAGTTCTGAAAAAGAAAAAACAAAGAAACATGCAACAAGGCTCTAGTCGCATACGGGGTAGAAATCTCGGGCAGAGGGGACCCCGACGGACTGTCCTAGGGACCCTGTACCAATGTCGGACGTAATCCGTCCGTCTAGGACAATCCCGCCGACGTCGGTGGGATATGTTAGTTTTACCACCCTATATAAACTGGGGTGGAGTAAAACGGGGAACCTCCCGAACAATTTTGCGACATTTTTCTTAGTTCCGGCGTGTTTTCCGCCACCATCCTTATTTTAGGATATAACCTTCTGACCTCTTCTATGTGGTCCCAGACCCGCAGGTTCCCCCCGGTATTTCTTGCCAGGGTGATGACACCTGGGGCCTGGGAAAAGTTTGTAGGATCTTCAGTGGAAAGATTGTTGACTGAAGTCAGTTTTAGGAGCGGCTTCAGCAACTTTCGCCTTTGCGAGGACCACTCCGCCACCAAATTTTCGTCGACTTTCATTAGAGCTGCGCCTCTCCGGGAGGCCTTTCTTCTTTTTCGCCCGACTGGGAGTCTGGCTGGGAGTGGGAATAGGAGAAGGGGAGGGAGTGGGAGTTGCCGAAATGTTCTTTTCCAGGGGGGTCAGATTGAAGGTAGGGGACTGGGAAGCTTTCCGCGGGGAAGAGGGAAGGCTCCTCGCCTTTTCTGCATAAGTGCATCTAACTGGGGACACCGGTAAAGAAGTGCATCGGTCGCCCAGCTTCCTCCTCTCAGAGCTCCTGCTCCTCCTTCTACTCTTGAGTTTGTCCTGTTGTTCCTCCTCTTCCTCTCTCCCGCGCTTCAGGGACGACGCTCTTCCTACTTCCATAGGCTCTTCCGCAACCTTTTGGGGAAGGAACCCTTTTCCTTGCCCTGTTTGGACGGTGAATTTTGCGGAGTAGGGTCCTTCTGTTTGGCAGGCGCCTTAACAGGAGTCGGCACCTTCACCGGCACCTTCGCCGGCGAAGGCGTTTTTGCCTTTTTTCGCGCCACCACCTGCCAATCACCCTCCTTGTTGGCTGCCGGTACTGGTGCTGGTGGAGCTTGTTTGGTAGTTTCCTTTGCAGGCTGCTGCTGCTGTTTGACTGGTTGGGCCTTTGGGGGCGGGTTTTTGGTCGGACACGCCTTTGCGACGTGTTCCGCCGCCCCACAGACCCAACAGCAAGGCTTTCTGCCCTCCACGACCACAAAAATATTTCGATCCCTGCAGGTGAGAATGTTGGGGATTTTCGCAATGTTTTCCCCAGATAGGGTCACCTGCAGGACCATATCTCCTGTATAGAAGCCTGCCTTGGACCGTAGCGAGGAGACGTCGGCCACCTTTCCGTAACTTGCAAAAAAGGCGCCGACGTGGTCCTCGGCAATGTCCAAGGGGACGCCATGCAAGGTAATCTTGACTCTCCTTGCTCCCATATATTCCGTCTGGAATTGGAGTGTTTTTGTCTCCAATACCACGCCAATTAGGCGCTTGGCCTCTTCAACTGAGCCAAGCAGGACGTCCCACTTGGCATTGCCTCTCCTCGCTACGGCCTTTGCATTAATCTGAAGAGCCCGAATTGCCTCTTCAAAGGATTCCCTTGTGATGCCCACAAACTTATGGGTCTTAAGTTCCTTGGTTCTTAGTGTGATTATTCTGGCCTCAATTTGTGCCAATTGTTCTGGCACGGAAACCAGCTCTGTTCCTTTAATATACTGGGCGTATTTGTCTTGCATCTGATGGTAATATTCCTCATCCTTAACCGTCAATTTCCCTCTTTTCCACCCAGCGGTCGAGGGTTTAGGCGATGCTGCTTCTGCTAGTACTTGCGAAGGGGGATTATCCCGAGGCGGTAGAGCCCAATCCCCTCCTTTCCTCCCACCGACGCCGTGGTGGGAGGAACGACCTCATCCGGCCCATTCGAGGCCATTGCCACCAAAGTGGCCGAACACCGGACAACCTCTTTCCGGTGTTTCGCGTTGAAAACGCTACTTTACGCAAGCCCGAGCTATAAACTCGGGCCGGAAATTAGTATGTCCAAGATACAAAGTCACTGCAATATCACGAAGGAACAAAACAGCTCTTTGCTCTTACCTTCACAACCCCCAAAACAAAAAAGTCAAGAGGGTGGGGAAGGGTTGGTAATTATTTATTTGCAATAAATTACAAATTCTGGCACAAGGCCAACAAATGGGAGGGGGAACAAAAACTTGGGATGGTCTTCAGTAACTATCTTATACCTAGCTAATCCGATTCACGACCCATACATACGTTACAATTTTCTCATTCACCATAAAAATTTGTCCATCAACACTCATACCTATCAAGCACCAAAATACCGCAAAATCATACCGGGGACCTAAAAACACCCCAAATGTACATAAAAATTTCTGATTTTTACAATATATACAATAGTGTACAAAAATAAATTTAAAACTTTATTCATGAAATGACATGATGGGAAGGGGGAATGAAGAAACAAAAGTCCCCAAAACAAAAACAATTTCAAATGAATATATATACACAATGTTAGTAAGACCCAAACACACCCACATAATTAAAGAGGCCACTGTATTCTGCCTTAAAAAAGGACAAAATCAAGCAGCTCTCTTTCTAAGGGGAATGGATAAGCAGGGGGCAAAAATAAATTGGACTGGAGAATGTATAAGGCTGACCCAGCCGAGAGTGAAAACGGGACAAAATAATACTTGGACAATGGGAATCTCGAACTGGATCATAACAAAAGCAATGAAGCCGGGAACAGGCCAGGACAAACACATTCACTCACATTAACTAGGCACAAAAGAGACTTCTACCTTAACCACGGGCGGGGTTCCAAAGGAATCCACCCCGATGCAACTAGCAGATCTAAAAGAGAAAATCAAGGCTAGCCCCGGTCACGCGAACCAGGCTCGCTGCATATACCCACCTTTCGCTGAACTCTGTCGGGTGCAGCCGTTTCCGTTCAGTTCTAATCTTAATTTTGAGCTGGTGCTCAAAATATCGGATTAGATCCTGATCCGAAAGACGACCTCCCCGCAAGACTTCCTCCAGACGCGTCATCCAAATCACCATTCTAGCCGTGGCCAGTAGCGACAGAAACACCATCCGCTTCACTCCAGAGTACGGGGGCGACACATTGTCCACAGCGTATGCGCGATCAATGAGCACAAGCTCCCGCGGCGCGATACGAGCAGTCAACTCGCCAACACGCGCCCACAACGGGCGAACGCGCGCACAATGGAAGAAGGCGTGCGCAGACGTCTCCTTAATTCCAAGGACGCAACGTTCACAATCTGGCAAATCCGCCAGGCCCATTGCGAAACGCTTGTCGTTGAGAGACAAACCATTCCGAGCCAATCGCCAGGTCAGAGAAAACTCAGAGTTGTTGAGCCAATCCGCACCTGGCGCCCAAGACCAATGAGAGCGATACTCCTCCCTCGACATGCCGAGCTTACTCCACAGTTCATCCTTCACGGCGCCCTCCACTAATCCCCGATAGAAGATTCTCCTAGGCCGTGAAAGGTCACTGGACCATGGAATGGCCCGAAGGGCCGTCAGACATTCGAGCAGGTATTTCGGTCGCCCCCAAGGCCTATTGCTAGTCCTCAGGAGCGGGGGAGTGATAGTGAGGCTAGGGAACATGTCCCTCACTACCCCCGCAAGCAACCGATCTTCCTCCAACGCGCGCCTGAGGAATGCCAACCTCGAAGCGAGCACGTGGCTCCTCAAGTGTGGCATCCCCAGACCCCCTTGACACGGACGGAGGCAACAGACTCCTTTGTCGACCATGTGTTTGCGTCCTCTCCAAAGACAGGAGAATAGCAAACGCTCGAGCGCCTTCTCATGATCGTCACAAAGGGGAAGTACAGACAGCCGGTAAAGGATTCTGGGAAAGAGGTATGTATTACACACCTCCGCCAGACCCTTCACGGAGAGACTCCGCCGACGCCAAATCTCGACCGACGCGCCGACCTTTGCCTGTACTTCTGACCAGTTTTTCTCCAACTGTAAGTCCGGACCGAACCAAACTCCGAGGAGCTTGACCGGCCCGTCCGTCCAGTCGAAGGGCCCCGGGAGGGAAACACCCTTCCAGGCACCTAACCGCAAGCCGGACGACTTGTCGCGGTTAATTCTGGCCCCTGTTACCTGTTCGTACCGTTCAAGCGCCTTCTGTACCGCCCTTATGTCCCTGCGGGAGGACACAAAGGTCGTTACGTCATCGGCGTACGCGGAAACCCTGGCTCGAGCTCCTCCAGGGACAGCAATTCCACGCAGGACCGGACTGCACGTCTCGTCCCTTAGCCGGCGAAGGAGAGGCTCCAACGCCAGGACGTAAAGGAGAGGCGACAGTGGACAACCCTGTCGGACCGACCTAGACAGCGCGAAAGCGCTCGACAGCTTCCCGTTCACCTGTACCACAGCCTTGGGGGAGCGATACAGAAGGCTAATCCAGCGGCTGAAGTCGGGTTTGAATCCGGCGGCCTGCAGGACAGCAGCCAGGTAGCCATGGTCAATCCTATCAAATGCCTTGGACTGATCCAAATTGATCAGCGCGGCCTCTTCGTCGTCTTCTACACCCTCTACGATCGTGCGGATCAAGTGCAGGTTGCTCTGAATTGTTCGTCCCTTCACAGAACAAGTCTGATCCGGTTCCAACAGAGACTCGGCAACTAGCTGCAAGCGATTCGTCAGGATCTTGGCCAAAATCTTTAACTCTGTGTTTAGCAGAGTTATGGGCCTGTAATCATCTAATCCCCGCCCAACCTTCTTGCCTTTTCCCAACAGCGTGATCACGCCCCTGGTGATCCGACCGGGGATGGACCCCTGCCGAAACCAGTGGTTGAACACGACAGTCAAGAGCGGGACAAAAAGGTGCGACATCCTCAAGTACAATTCATAGGGCAAACCATCCAAACCTGGCGACTTGCCACTGCCGGTCTTCTTCAAAGCCGCGTAGACTTCGTCCTCCGTAATCTCCCCTTCGCAGCTAGCCGCTTCAGCCGGCAAAAGCCGGGGAAAGTCAGCCAAATAGCTGCGAAACTCCTCGTCACGGAGACCAGGCTCCTTGGTAAACCGGTGTTCGAAATGCTGCCGGAACGCCTCGCACATGTCGTCGGTGGACCGAAGGAGATGCCCCTCCGGGTCGCGCACTTCTCGAATGTACCGATCGCCGGCCCGACGAATTTCTTCCTTGCGCAGTTCTGCGCCCATGTTCACAGCTTCGGAAGACATCTTGCTTAACTTAGCTCTAATTACCTGGCCCATATAGCGCTCGCTAGTCGTGCGCCTCAGGGCCTCCCTGGCTAAGGCTATCTCTAGGGGATCCCCACCAGCCTCCGCCCGGGCGAAATTAGCACTAAGTGTCTTTGCCTCCGCAGCCTTATCTAGTTTGAGCCGCTGGCTATATTTGGTGGCGAAAGACCTAATGGAGTCCTTAAGGTTAACCCACCACTTATTCCCAATGACTCGCCCAATTAACGCCCGCTGAACTAGTTTTGTCAGCTGGTCACGAAAGTCCCGCCTGTCCAGTAAGGACTGATTGAACTTCCAATAACCAGCCAACCTAGGCCTAAAGTCTAACACCACACGGGCACAAACGAGTTTGTGGTCCGTGTAGCCTAGCCAGTGGAACGTTGGACATTCTAAGAAGTCTATGTCGGCCACTCTCACTAACATCCTATCCAGGTACGCAGATACCCGGGTAGAAGGCCAATTAAGCGCCCACGTCCACATACTCCCATCCGGATGATCGACCCGGTATCTATCGACGAGACCAAATTCGTCGATCAGATCAACCAGGCTACGATCATCATTCCTCCCGCTAGCGCCCCTCCCTCTATCCCATTTGGGGGTTAGGATGGCATTCCAGTCCCCAACTAAGATTAGCCGTGTTGAATGCACCATAAAGGGCTCCAACAGCCGAAAGAAAGAGACACGCTCACCTTGCTTATTGGGCGCATAAACCACAATCAGCCGGAACAATTTGCTTTTCACTGCAATATCGGCCACGATCAGCCGGCCCTCGGCACCGACATGGACAAGGTCAACCTTCGCGTCCAGGGTACGCTTGACCAGCAAAGAAACACCTCTGGCTTGCCGGCTCCCATATGCTGAATAGACGACAAAGTCGTTAGACAGCACACAAGAGTCGACTTCGCAAACAAAGTGAGTCTCTTGGATCGCGGCCACATCCACGCCGAAGGACAAGAGGTCACGAAGCAGGCGAGCCGCCTTACCCCGATCCCTCAGGCCCTTCGCATTCAAGCTGGCTATCTTAATAGACATCTTTTAGTTCTGAAAAAGAAAAAACAAAGAAACATGCAACAAGGCTCTAGTCGCATACGGGGTAGAAATCTCGGGCAGAGGGGACCCCGACGGACTGTCCTAGGGACCCTGTACCAATGTCGGACGTAATCCGTCCGTCTAGGACAATCCCGCCGACGTCGGTGGGATATGTTAGTTTTACCACCCTATATAAACTGGGGTGGAGTAAAACGGGGAACCTCCCCGAACAATTTTGCGACATTTTTCTTAGTTCCGGCGTGTTTTCCGCCACCATCCTTATTTTAGGATATAACCTTCTGACCTCTTCTATGTGGTCCCAGACCCGCAGGTTCCCCCCGGTATTTCTTACCAGGGTGATGACACCTGGGGCCTGGGAAAAGTTTGTAGGATCTTCAGTGGAAAGATTGTTGACTGAAGTCAGTTTTAGGAGCGGCTTCAGCAACTTTCGCCTTTGCGAGGACCACTCCGCCACCAAATTTTCGTCGACTTTCATTAGAGCTGCGCCTCTCGGGAGGCCTTTCTTCTTTTTCGCCCGACTGGGAGTCTGGCTGGGAGTGGGAATAGGAGAAGGGGAGGGAGTGGGAGTTGCCGAAATGTTCTTTTCCAGGGGGGTCAGATTGAAGGTAGGGGACTGGGAAGCTTTCCGCGGGGAAGAGGGAAGGCTCCTCGCCTTTTCTGCATAAGTGCATCTAACTGGGGACACCGGTAAAGAAGTGCATCGGTCGCCCAGCTTCCTCCTCTCAGAGCTCCTGCTCCTCCTTCTACTCTTGAGTTTGTCCTGTTGTTCCTCCTCTTCCTCTCTCCCGCGCTTCAGGGACGACGCTCTTCCTACTTCCATAGGCTCTTCCGCAACCTTTTTGGGGAAGGAACCCTTTTCCTTGCCCTGTTTGGACGGTGAATTTTGCGGAGTAGGGTCCTTCTGTTTGGCAGGCGCCTTAACAGGAGTCGGCACCTTCACCGGCACCTTCGCCGGCGAAGGCGTTTTTGCCTTTTTTCGCGCCACCACCTGCCAATCACCCTCCTTGTTGGCTGCCGGTACTGGTGCTGGTGGAGCTTGTTTGGTAGTTTCCTTTGCAGGCTGCTGCTGCTGTTTGACTGGTTGGGCCTTTGGGGGCGGGTTTTTGGTCGGACACGCCTTTGCGACGTGTTCCGCCGCCCCACAGACCCAACAGCAAGGCTTTCTGCCCTCCACGACCACAAAAATATTTCGATCCCTGCAGGTGAGAATGTTGGGGATTTTCGCAATGTTTTCCCCAGATAGGGTCACCTGCAGGACCATATCTCCTGTATAGAAGCCTGCCTTGGACCGTAGCGAGGAGACGTCGGCCACCTTTCCGTAACTTGCAAAAAAGGCGCCGACGTGGTCCTCGGCAATGTCCAAGGGGACGCCATGCAAGGTAATCTTGACTCTCCTTGCTCCCATATATTCCGTCTGGAATTGGAGTGTTTTTGTCTCCAATACCACGCCAATTAGGCGCTTGGCCTCTTCAACTGAGCCAAGCAGGACGTCCCACTTGGCATTGCCTCTCCTCGCTACGGCCTTTGCATTAATCTGAAGAGCCCGAATTGCCTCTTCAAAGGATTCCCTTGTGATGCCCACAAACTTATGGGTCTTAAGTTCCTTGGTTCTTAGTGTGATTATTCTGGCCTCAATTTGTGCCAATTGTTCTGGCACGGAAACCAGCTCTGTTCCTTTAATATACTGGGCGTATTTGTCTTGCATCTGATGGTAATATTCCTCATCCTTAACCGTCAATTTCCCTCTTTTCCACCCAGCGGTCGAGGGTTTAGGCGATGCTGCTTCTGCTAGTACTTGCGAAGGGGGATTATCCCGAGGCGGTAGAGCCCAACTCCCCTCCTTTCCTCCCACCGACGCCGTGGTGGGAGGAACGACCTCATCCGGCCCATTCGAGGCCATTGCCACCAAAGTGGCCGAACACCGGACAACCTCTTTCCGGTGTTTCGCGTTGAAAACGCTACTTTACGCAAGCCCGAGCTATAAACTCGGGCCGGAAATTAGTATGTCCAAGATACAAAGTCACTGCAATATCACGAAGGAACAAAACAGCTCTTTGCTCTTACCTTCACAACCCCCAAAACAAAAAGTCAAGAGGGTGGGGAAGGGTTGGTAATTATTTATTTGCAATAAATTACAAATTCTGGCACAAGGCCAACAAATGGGAGGGGGAACAAAAACTTGGGATGGTCTTCAGTAACTATCTTATACCTAGCTAATCCGATTCACGACCCATACATACGTTACAATTTTCTCATTCACCATAAAAATTTGTCCATCAACACTCATACCTATCAAGCACCAAAATACCGCAAAATCATACCGGGGACCTAAAAACACCCCAAATGTACATAAAAATTTCTGATTTTTACAATATATACAATAGTGTACAAAAATAAATTTAAAACTTTATTCATGAAATGACATGATGGGAAGGGGGAATGAAGAAACAAAAGTCCCCAAAACAAAAACAATTTCAAATGAATATATATACACAATGTTAGTAAGACCCAAACACACCCACATAATTAAAGAGGCCACTGTATTCTGCCTTAAAAAAGGACAAAATCAAGCAGCTCTCTTTCTAAGGGGAATGGATAAGCAGGGGGCAAAAATAAATTGGACTGGAGAATGTATAAGGCTGACCCAGCCGAGAGTGAAAACGGGACAAAATAATACTTGGACAATGGGAATCTCGAACTGGATCATAACAAAAGCAATGAAGCCGGGAACAGGCCAGGACAAACACATTCACTCACATTAACTAGGCACAAAAGAGACTTCTACCTTAACCACGGGCGGGGTTCCAAAGGAATCCACCCCGATGCAACTAGCAGATCTAAAAGAGAAAATCAAGGCTAGCCCCGGTCACGCGAACCAGGCTCGCTGCATATACCCACCTTTCGCTGAACTCTGTCGGGTGCAGCCGTTTCCGTTCAGTTCTAATCTTAATTTTGAGCTGGTGCTCAAAATATCGGATTAGATCCTGATCCGAAAGACGACCTCCCCGCAAGACTTCCTCCAGACGCGTCATCCAAATCACCATTCTAGCCGTGGCCAGTAGCGACAGAAACACCATCCGCTTCACTCCAGAGTACGGGGGCGACACATTGTCCACAGCGTATGCGCGATCAATGAGCACAAGCTCCCGCGGCGCGATACGAGCAGTCAACTCGCCAACACGCGCCCACAACGGGCGAACGCGCGAACAATGGAAGAAGGCGTGCGCAGACGTCTCCTTAATTCCAAGGACGCAACGTTCACAATCTGGCAAATCCGCCAGGCCCATTGCGAAACGCTTGTCGTTGAGAGACAAACCATTCCGAGCCAATCGCCAGGTCAGAGAAAACTCAGAGTTGTTGAGCCAATCCGCACCTGGCGCCCAAGACCAATGAGAGCGATACTCCTCTCTCGACATGCCGAGCTTACTCCACAGTTCATCCTTCACGGCGCCCTCCACTAATCCCCGATAGAAGATTCTCCTAGGCCGTGAAAGGTCACTGGACCATGGAATGGCCCGAAGGGCCGTCAGACATTCGAGCAGGAATTTCGGCCGCCCCCAAGGCCTATTGCTAGTCCTTAGGAGCGGGGAGTGATAGTGAGGCTAGGGAACATGTCCCTCACTACCCCCGCAAGCAACCGATCTTCCTCCAACGCGCGCCTGAGGAATGCCAACCTCGAAGCGAGCACATGGCTCCTCAAGTGTGGCATCCCCAGACCCCCTTGACACGGACGGAGGCAACAGACTCCTTTGTCGACCATGTGTTTGCGTCCTCTCCAAAGACAGGAGAATAGCAAACGCTCGAGCGCCTTCTCATGATCGTCACAAAGGGGAAGTACAGACAGCCGGTAAAGCATTCTGGGAAAGAGGTATGTATTACACACCTCCGCCAGACCCTTCACGGAGAGACTCCGTCGACGCCAAATCTCGACCGACGCGCCGACCTTTGCCTGTACTTCTGACCAGTTTTTCTCCAACTGTAAGTCCGGACCGAACCAAACTCCGAGGAGCTTGACCGGCCCGTCCGTCCAGTCGAAGGGCCCCGGGAGGGAAACACCCTTCTTCCAGGCACCTAACCGCAAGCCGGACGACTTGTCGCGGTTAATTCTGGCCCCTGTTACCTGTTCGTACCGTTCAAGCGCCTTCTGTACCGCCCTTATGTCCCTGCGGGAGGACACAAAGGTCGTTACGTCATCGGCGTACGCGGAAACCCTGGCTCGAGCTCCTCCAGGGACAGCAATTCCACGCAGGACCGGACTGCACGTCTCGTCCCTTAGCCGGCGAAGGAGAGGCTCCAACGCCAGGACGTAAAGGAGAGGCGACAGTGGACAACCCTGTCGGACCGACCTAGACAGCGCGAAAGCGCTCGACAGCTTCCCGTTCACCTGTACCACAGCCTTGGGGGAGCGATACAGAAGGCTAATCCAGCGGCTGAAGTCGGGTTTGAATCCGGCGGCCTGCAGGACAGCAGCCAGGTAGCCATGGTCAATCCTATCAAATGCCTTGGACTGATCCAAATTGATCAGCGCGGCCTCTTCGTCGTCTTCTACACCCTCTACGATCGTGCGGATCAAGTGCAGGTTGCTCTGAATTGTTCGTCCCTTCACAGAACAAGTCTGATCCGGTTCCAACAGAGACTCGGCAACTAGCTGCAAGCGATTCGTCAGGATCTTGGCCAAAATCTTTAACTCTGTGTTTAGCAGAGTTATGGGCCTGTAATCATCTAATCCCCGCCCAACCTTCTTGCCTTTTCCCAACAGCGTGATCACGCCCCTGGTGATCCGACCGGGGATGGACCCCTGCCGAAACCAGTGGTTGAACACGACAGTCAAGAGCGGGACAAAAAGGTGCGACATCCTCAAGTACAATTCATAGGGCAAACCATCCAAACCTGGCGACTTGCCACTGCCGGTCTTCTTCAAAGCCGCGTAGACTTCGTCCTCCGTAATCTCCCCTCGCAGCTAGCCGCTCAGCCGGCAAAAGCCGGGGAAAGTCAGCCAAATAGCTGCGAAACTCCTCGTCACGGAGACCAGGCTCCTTGGTAAACCGGTGTTCGAAATGCTGCCGGAACGCCTCGCACATGTCGTCGGTGGACCGAAGGAGATGCCCCTCCGGGTCGCGCACTTCTCGAATGTACCGATCGCCGGCCCGACGAATTTCTTCCTTGCGCAGTTCTGCGCCCATGTTCACAGCTTCGGAAGACATCTTGCTTAACTTAGCTCTAATTACCTGGCCCATATAGCGCTCGCTAGTCGTGCGCCTCAGGGCCTCCCTGGCTAAGGCTATCTCTAGGGGATCCCCACCAGCCTCCGCCCGGGCGAAATTAGCACTAAGTGTCTTTGCCTCCGCAGCCTTATCTAGTTTGAGCCGCTGGCTATATTTGGTGGCAGAAAGACCTAATGGAGTCCTTAAGGTTAACCCACCACTTATTCCCAATGACTCGCCCAATTAACGCCCGCTGAACTAGTTTTGTCAGCTGGTCACGAAAGTCCCGCCTGTCCAGTAAGGACTGATTGAACTTCCAATAACCAGCCAACCTAGGCCTAAAGTCTAACACCACACGGGCACAAACGAGTTTGTGGTCCGTGTAGCCTAGCCAGTGGAACGTTGGACATTCTAAGAAGTCTATGTCGGCCACTCTCACTAACATCCTATCCAGGTACGCAGATACCCGGGTAGAAGGCCAATTAAGCGCCCACGTCCACATACTCCCATCCGGATGATCGACCCGGTATCTATCGACGAGACCAAATTCGTCGATCAGATCAACCAGGCTACGATCATCATTCCTCCCGCTAGCGCCCCTCCCTCTATCCCATTTGGGGGTTAGGATGGCATTCCAGTCCCCAACTAAGATTAGCCGTGTTGAATGCACCATAAAGGGCTCCAACAGCCGAAAGAAAGAGACACGCTCACCTTGCTTATTGGGCGCATAAACCACAATCAGCCGGAACAATTTGCTTTTCACTGCAATATCGGCCACGATCAGCCGGCCCTCGGCACCGACATGGACAAGGTCAACCTTCGCGTCCAGGGTACGCTTGACCAGCAAAGAAACACCTCTGGCTTGCCGGCTCCCATATGCTGAATAGACGACAAAGTCGTTAGACAGCACACAAGAGTCGACTTCGCAAACAAAGTGAGTCTCTTGGATCGCGGCCACATCCACGCCGAAGGACAAGAGGTCACGAAGCAGGCGAGCCGCCTTACCCCGATCCCTCAGGCCCTTCGCATTCAAGCTGGCTATCTTAATAGACATCTTTTAGTTCTGAAAAAGAAAAAACAAAGAAACATGCAACAAGGCTCTAGTCGCATACGGGGTAGAAATCTCGGGCAGAGGGGACCCCGACGGACTGTCCTAGGGACCCTGTACCAATGTCGGACGTAATCCGTCCGTCTAGGACAATCCCGCCGACGTCGGTGGGATATGTTAGTTTTACCACCCTATATAAACTGGGGTGGAGTAAAACGGGGAACCTCCCCGAACAATTTTGCGACATTTTTCTTAGTTCCGGCGTGTTTTCCGCCACCATCCTTATTTTAGGATATAACCTTCTGACCTCTTCTATGTGGTCCCAGACCCGCAGGTTCCCCCCGGTATTTCTTACCAGGGTGATGACACCTGGGGCCTGGGAAAAGTTTGTAGGATCTTCAGTGGAAAGATTGTTGACTGAAGTCAGTTTTAGGAGCGGCTTCAGCAACTTTCGCCTTTGCGAGGACCACTCCGCCACCAAATTTTCGTCGACTTTCATTAGAGCTGCGCCTCTCGGGAGGCCTTTCTTCTTTTTCGCCCGACTGGGAGTCTGGCTGGGAGTGGGAATAGGAGAAGGGGAGGGAGTGGGAGTTGCCGAAATGTTCTTTTCCAGGGGGGTCAGATTGAAGGTAGGGGACTGGGAAGCTTTCCGCGGGGAAGAGGGAAGGCTCCTCGCCTTTTCTGCATAAGTGCATCTAACTGGGGACACCGGTAAAGAAGTGCATCGGTCGCCCAGCTTCCTCCTCTCAGAGCTCCTGCTCCTCCTTCTACTCTTGAGTTTGTCCTGTTGTTCCTCCTCTTCCTCTCTCCCGCGCTTCAGGGACGACGCTCTTCCTACTTCCATAGGCTCTTCCGCAACCTTTTTGGGGAAGGAACCCTTTTCCTTGCCCTGTTTGGACGGTGAATTTTGCGGAGTAGGGTCCTTCTGTTTGGCAGGCGCCTTAACAGGAGTCGGCACCTTCACCGGCACCTTCGCCGGCGAAGGCGTTTTTGCCTTTTTTCGCGCCACCACCTGCCAATCACCCTCCTTGTTGGCTGCCGGTACTGGTGCTGGTGGAGCTTGTTTGGTAGTTTCCTTTGCAGGCTGCTGCTGCTGTTTGACTGGTTGGGCCTTTGGGGGCGGGTTTTTGGTCGGACACGCCTTTGCGACGTGTTCCGCCGCCCCACAGACCCAACAGCAAGGCTTTCTGCCCTCCACGACCACAAAAATATTTCGATCCCTGCAGGTGAGAATGTTGGGGATTTTCGCAATGTTTTCCCCAGATAGGGTCACCTGCAGGACCATATCTCCTGTATAGAAGCCTGCCTTGGACCGTAGCGAGGAGACGTCGGCCACCTTTCCGTAACTTGCAAAAAAGGCGCCGACGTGGTCCTCGGCAATGTCCAAGGGGACGCCATGCAAGGTAATCTTGACTCTCCTTGCTCCCATATATTCCGTCTGGAATTGGAGTGTTTTTGTCTCCAATACCACGCCAATTAGGCGCTTGGCCTCTTCAACTGAGCCAAGCAGGACGTCCCACTTGGCATTGCCTCTCCTCGCTACGGCCTTTGCATTAATCTGAAGAGCCCGAATTGCCTCTTCAAAGGATTCCCTTGTGATGCCCACAAACTTATGGGTCTTAAGTTCCTTGGTTCTTAGTGTGATTATTCTGGCCTCAATTTGTGCCAATTGTTCTGGCACGGAAACCAGCTCTGTTCCTTTAATATACTGGGCGTATTTGTCTTGCATCTGATGGTAATATTCCTCATCCTTAACCGTCAATTTCCCTCTTTTCCACCCAGCGGTCGAGGGTTTAGGCGATGCTGCTTCTGCTAGTACTTGCGAAGGGGGATTATCCCGAGGCGGTAGAGCCCAATCCCCCTCCTTTCCTCCCACCGACGCCGTGGTGGGAGGAACGACCTCATCCGGCCCATTCGAGGCCATTGCCACCAAAGTGGCCGAACACCGGACAACCTCTTTCCGGTGTTTCGCGTTGAAAACGCTACTTTACGCAAGCCCGAGCTATAAACTCGGGCCGGAAATTAGTATGTCCAAGATACAAAGTCACTGCAATATCACGAAGGAACAAAACAGCTCTTTGCTCTTACCTTCACAACCCCCCAAAACAAAAAGTCAAGAGGGTGGGGAAGGGTTGGTATGTATTTATTCAGGTATGAAATACATGAATTATGGCACAAGGCCGAAAAATGGGGAGGGGGAACAAAACTTGGGATGGTCTTCAGTAACTATCTTATACCTAGCTAATCAGATTCACGACCCATACATACGTTACAATTTTCTCATTCACCATAAAAATTTGTCCATCAACACTCATACCTAACAAGCACCAAAATACCGCAAAATCATACCGGGGACCTAAAAAACACCCCAAATGTACATAAAAATTTCTGATTTTTACAATATATACAATATCTTACAAAAATAATTTAAAACTTTATTCATGAAATGACATGATGGGAAGGGGGAATGAAGAAACAAAAAATCCCCAAAACAAAAAACAATTTCAAATGAATATATATACACAATGTTAGTAAGACCCAAACACACCCACATAATTAAAGAGGCCACTGTATTCTGCCTTAAAAAGACAAAATCAAGCAGCTCTCTTTCTAAGGGGAATGGATAAGCAGGGGGCAAAAATAAATTGGACTGGAGAATGTATAAGGCTGACCCAGCCGAGAGTGAAAACAGGACAAAATAATACTTGGACAATGGGAATCTCGAACTGGATCATAACAAAAGCAATGAAGCCGGGAACAGGCCAGGACAAACACATTCACTCACATTAACTAGGCACAAAAGAGACTTCTACCTTGTCCACGGGCGGGGTTCCAAAGGAATCCACCCCGATGAAACTAGCAGATCTAAAAGAGAAAATCAAGGCTAGCCCCGGTCACGCGAACCAGGCTCGCTGCATATACCCACCTTTCGCTGAACTCTGTCGGGTGCAGCCGTTTCCGTTCAGTTCTAATCTTAATTTTGAGCTGGTGCTCAAAATATCGGATTAGATCCTGATCCGAAAGACGACCTCCCCGCAAGACTTCCTCCAGACGCGTCATCCAAATCACCATTCTAGCCGTGGCCAGTAGCGACAGAAACACCATCCGCTTCACTCCAGAGTACGGGGGCGACACATTGTCCACAGCGTATGCGCGATCAATGAGCACAAGCTCCCGCGGCGCGATACGAGCAGTCAACTCGCCAACACGCGCCCACAACGGGCGAACGCGCGAACAATGGAAGAAGGCGTGCGCAGACGTCTCCTTAATTCCAAGGACGCAACGTTCACAATCTGGCAAATCCGCCAGGCCCATTGCGAAACGCTTGTCGTTGAGAGACAAACCATTCCGAGCCAATCGCCAGGTCAGAGAAAACTCAGAGTTGTTGAGCCAATCCGCACCTGGCGCCCAAGACCAATGAGAGCGATACTCCTCTCTCGACATGCCGAGCTTACTCCACAGTTCATCCTTCACGGCGCCCTCCACTAATCCCCGATAGAAGATTCTCCTAGGCCGTGAAAGGTCACTGGACCATGGAATGGCCCGAAGGGCCGTCAGACATTCGAGCAGGAATTTCGGCCGCCCCCAAGGCCTATTGCTAGTCCTTAGGAGCGGGGGAGTGATAGTGAGGCTAGGGAACATGTCCCTCACTACCCCCGCAAGCAACCGATCTTCCTCCAACGCGCGCCTGAGGAATGCCAACCTCGAAGCGAGCACATGGCTCCTCAAGTGTGGCATCCCCAGACCCCCCTTGACACGGACGGAGGCAACAGACTCCTTTGTCGACCATGTGTTTGCGTCCTCTCCAAAGACAGGAGAATAGCAAACGCTCGAGCGCCTTCTCATGATCGTCACAAAGGGGAAGTACAGACAGCCGGTAAAGCATTCTGGGAAAGAGGTATGTATTACAC
>JBBBDQ010028475.1:0-57849 GCA_037127315.1 Ascarosepion bandense
TGTACCATGTCTCTTCTTCTGTGTTCCATGGCCTTCCATGTCTCCCTATCCCTGGTGACTCTTTCTTCTGTTACCCCACCGAAACCACACCACACTCTACCATGTATCTGATCAGGCCCATCAAATATGTTATCCGCTGCTTTTCCTCTGTCGCTTTTTTCCTCTATCTGACCTGTGAGTATCAGATTCTCGAAGCCTTCCTTCCTCAGCACATGTCCCAGGAACTTTAGCTCTGATTTCCTGATACTCAGGAATAGTTTCCTTTTTGTTTCCATCCTTTCCAAAACCTCTCCATTGCTTACCTGTTCGATCTATGATATCCGCAACATCCTTCTGTAGAATCACATTTCAGGTGCTTCAAGCTTTTCCAGTCACTGCCATATTGAAAAACAGACATCACATAGCAAACTCTCTTATTTGTTTCTAGCGTTATTTTCCTGTCTTTTAATACTTTGCTTAGCTTGTTGAATGCGCCTTTCGCCATGCTAATTCACCTTCAGATCTCAGTGTCGCTCTTTCCGTAAATGCAACTTTAATTGCCATCTTCTATCTCTTTGAATTCTATCCATCTTTTATCCTTCCTTCGACATTTCTGTGTCTCGTTCTTTCTCTCACTGTAAACCCCTGTTCAGTAGTGACTGTCCCGCCTTGCTTGGCGTGAAATGGTTAAAAAATTTTCCATGCATTGAATATTTCCGCCATATCTAGTTTGGTACTCTGCAAACATGCCTCAATATTCTCGGCAAGACTGAAACAATGAAATGTGATTTTTTGGAACTGATCTAGTATCCCTTTGGCTTTTCTGTACATATTTTCATTGTAGATATTCTAATACGTTCTCCTCCTTGCTATCCCAACTTCACAAATTTAAGCGTATTACTAGTTTGACAACAACGTATACCATTTTACCGTTTACTTAGCGAGGTCTGACCGTAAGTTCTATTCTAATAGTTTTTTTATCGTACTTTTTACATTTTCACCTCTTTTCTAGATTTCTTTTTATTCCCTTCGAAAATGTAGATTTAACGTCAGCCACAATCTTCTATTTTCCTGTTCTTTTATTTCATACTCTTCATTCCCAATAACCCCTTGCGTCTTAGGAACATTATCACCTTTAGTCAGTCAGTTAAGTGTCATACGTAATACACGCTTAGGCGATCATATCTCAAAAGAGACATAACCGAGTGGGAAGAAGATTATCCCGCAGTAAGTTGCCAATACTTTATGCGGAAGATTGGTTTCCCAAGGGTATTTGCGGGTAAGTGCATGCAAGGTATTCAACTGGAATTCGAAACTCGGCTCCTCGATTTCTCGTTCCGAGTCGATATCTACTTCACCACAACGCACATCAGATGAAATTATTGAAAAAATATACATATAATTTACTATATGGCAGTGAATTTCCTCACATTAAGAAAGGACATGAACTGATAGAAATGTGTTTCTGACGACTAATCTCAGGAAGGTGAATATCAAGGGTAGGAAATTGTAGAGAGCCATGATCGCCTACGGTCTTAAAGCACTTAGCGCATAAAAGAATAACTATTTTATCTGAAAGTAGAATGACGCTTTCGTGACAGTGCGTAAATGTTATGATAAATTTTAGCAAGGAAATTATTTGTAACGTTTATTTTTCTTCAAGTGCGTGTTATGGAATCAACTCCAACTTTAACCGAAGTATATTTTGTCTTGGACAATTCAATTTCTTCGGCTCATACCCACGACCCACACACTCACATATGTTTACGCACTTGCCTTATTCAATAACTTTCCCAATGTCCCCTCTCTTTCTCTCTCTCTCTCTCTCTCACACACACACACACACTCTCTCTCTCTCTCTCTCTGTGTACTTTTGTTTCTCTTGTATACAAACACTTCCACAAACGAAGCATTATTTTAATTCAGACCCTGTCACTTTCTCAAGCTGACTCTCCCAATTTCTCTTCTCTTGCTTCTGTATGTTCATTTATGTTTCAGGCAAACGATTTAATGCATATATGTGGGTATTTCTTTAGATTACACATACCAGTCTCTCTCTCTCTCTCTCTCTATATATATATATATATATATATATATTTCTTTCTCTTTCTTTCTCTTCTCACACGTGCGATTTCGCACACGGGTGTTGTCTCTAATTCTTTTCTCTCTCTCTCTCTCTCTCTCTCTCTCTCTCTCTCTCTCTTTCACATTCTTTCTGTATTTCTATTTCTGTCCTATGTCGATACATGCACAAAATGGAACATAATTTTTTAATCGTACACTTCATTTCTCTAGTACTTCTTCTCCCTCTCACCTTCTCTGTTTTCCTCTATCTCTCTCTGTCACTCTCTACTTTTATTTCAGGTCCTGCCTCGCGCACTTACATTGACACTGCCACAATTTCCCCACCTCTCTCTTTCTCTCTCTCTCTCTCTCTCTAAATATATATATATATATATACACACACACACACACAATATATATATATATATATATATATATATATATATATTAATTATTACTTTAGAACTTGTGCAAACTACAAACTACCACTTCCTTTTATTTTTAGAATTTATTGTACTAGTAAAAAGATATTTAAAATGTGTGTAAATAAAGAGGGATGAGAAGATCAGAAAATATGATAAAAATATGATGAGAAATCAAGAAAAGGAAAAGAAAGAGGAAAGGGAAAGGTACAGAAGAAATAGAAAGTGAAAGGGAAGAGAAGCGAGAAAATATAGAGAGGAAAGAGCCAATGAAAACGGCTAAGAGAGAGAATTTTTAAATTTTGGCCGGAAATGAATTGCAGCCAAATATTGACATCTGAAATCTTTTGGCATTTTCAAAAATGAAATGTTTTTCTATGAAAAAAAAAAAAAAAAGGAAGAGGAAAAGGAAAGATACAGAAGAATCAAAAAGTGCAGAGGGAAATAAAGAGAAAATAAAAGTGGAGAGAGGGAAGAAAGGGGAGAGACAATAGAAACGGCCAAGACAGAGAAATTTTTAATTTTGGCCGAAGATGAATTGCAGATAGACATATACATTGGTTACATTGTTTCAAGTTTGGCATGACAAAAAAAATACAAAAAACGTTGAAATCACATACACAAACAGAAAAATTATTCATATATATATATATATATATATATATATGTATATATATTATTATTATTATTATTATTATTATTAAGGAAATTAACGAAGATTATAGAAACTGGTTATAAACAACTGACAATTTAAAATAATTTGTTTAAAGATTATTTTTGAGCGATACTCGTTTATAATCAAACAGTATTATATATTAATTTCTACCGGCCTGATTATTTACGATAAATTTTTGTTCGGAAAATATGTGTCATTCGGCAGGATTCGAAACTATTATTAATTTAACTTCGTTTAGACTGATTGTCATTCGTGGTTGCAAAATCTAAGACGCGCCTGATCAAATGGTGGCTTCCTCTATGTGGATAAGGGTCGCAGGTTCGAGTCCTATATATATTATCATTTAGAATATATCATTATCATTTAAAATATATATCTTCTTCTTCTATGTGCCCTGTCCCTTCAGGACGTAGGCGATCATGGTTCTCCACGTCTCCCTATCCCTTGTGGCTCTTAGTATGTTTACTCCTGTTGCTCCTGGCAACCCCCGTTCCGTCATCCACCTGATCAGACCCTGCAAATATGTTATCCGCTGCTTTCCTCTGTCTCTCCTTCCTTCTATCTGTCCAGTCAGTATCAGGTTCTCCAGGCTCTCCTTCCTCATTGCATGTCCCAGGAACTTCAGTTGTCTCTTCCTGATGCTCAGTATCAATTTCCTTTTTGTTGCCATTCTTTCCAACACCTCATCGTTGCTTGCATGTTCAGTCCACGATATCCGTAGCATCCTTCTGTAGAACCACATTTCGGCCGCTTCCTCATTTTCGATGATATTGTCCAGCATTCACTGCCGTATTGAAGAACTGACATCACGTAGCAGTCTAGCACTCTTTTCTTCGTTTCTATTGAGATTTTCCTGTGTGTTAGTATTTTGCTTATCTTCTGGAACGCGTCCTTTGCCATGCCAATTCGCCTTCGGATCTCCGTGTCGCACTTTCCATCTTCTGTTAGAACACTTCCTAGGTACTTAAATGTTTGTACTTGCTTGATTCTGTTATCCCCCACCTGTATTTGGCATTTTGGGTTGTATCTTTTGCTGATGAACATGCACTCAGTTTTCTTCAAGTTTATTTGTAGTCCCTTCTTGTCACTCTCCACTGCTAATTTCTGTATGAGGTCTTGTAGTTTCCTTTCCGTGTCCGCAATCATCACTGTATCGTCCGCATACCTTATGTCGTTCAGGTTGTGGCCTCCAATAACAAATCCTGGCGTGTCATCTAGGGTCCTCAAAATATTCTCGCTGTATAGGTTGAACAAATCCGGTGAAAAGACATCCTTGTCTTACGCCTTTTTCTATCTTTGTGTATCTACTGAGGTCGTTACCAGTCCATATGCAGGCCGTTTGCTGCCAGTAGAGATTCTTGATTATTCTTATGTCTTTCCCGAAAATGTCGAGGCTGCCTAGCATCTCCATCAATTCTTTGTGTCGTATTTTGTCGAATGCTTTCGCGTAGTCAATGAAACATAGGTACAAGTCTTTCTTCTGAAGAGCATCCTAATCATGAATATGGCGTTCCTTGTTCCAGTGTCTTTGACGAACCCGCACTGTTCCTGCCCTATCTCTGGCTTGATTCTGCTTCTCGCTCTATTCATCAGGATTCTGATAATCAGTTTTGTAATGTGACTCATTGTGCTGATAGATCTGTGTAGTTCGCACTCGTTTGCACCAGGTCTTTTCGGCAGCGCTATGAATATCGACTTGCATAGGTCGCCTGGTATTATTGCGCTGCTATAAATTTCGTTTATTATGTCGGTAATCTTTTCTATGCCATATTCTTCTAAGGCTGTCAGCAGCTCTATCACTATGCCATCTGGGCCAGGTGCTTTGTTTCTGTTCATTTTGGCCATTGCAGCATCCACTTCGGATTTTAGTATTTCCGGTCCATCCATCTCCTTGTGTATTCTTGGTTGTTCTCTCTTGTCGCAAAAGAGATCCTTTATATATTCTTCCTATCACTGGAGTATTTCCTCTTTCTCTAATATGATTTTTCCTTCCTTGGATTTTATGCATCCTGTTGAGGAGCAGGTTTTTTGTCCTGTCAGTTCTCTTATCTCTTTATGCATCTCTGCTTTGTTGTTCCTGCTCCGTCTCTCTACTTCTGCGCATTTGTTGTTGAGCCATTCCTCTTTGGCTTGTCTGCATTTGTTCCTTATCTCCCTGTGAAGATTTTGTACTCTGCTCCGTGTCTTGGCGTTATTTTTGTCTCCTTTGCATCATGTGGAGGATCTCTTCTGTCATCCACTCGTTTTTTCTTCTGCGTCTGATTTCCTTTGGGGCTATGTTGTTCGCTGAGGTCACCATCGCTTCTTTTAGTGAATCCCATTTTGAGTACCCTTTTCCAATTTGTTCTTCATATTTCTTTCTCATGCTGTTATTGTATTCTTTCTGCAGGGTGAGATCGTCCGCTAGCGTGTCGTATTGCAGCCTTGGTGATGTGCTGGGCTTCTTCAGTCTTCGGAGTTTCACTTTTAGTTTGCAGATGACTGGCCCGTTCCGTACCTGCAGGCGATATATAATAACTGATTTTCCAGTTTTTCAAACGTACAATAGGAATTCTTACGGACACGCAAACGGAATTTTTAAACAACCAAATATTTTTTCAAAATTAACCATTCAAAATTGGCTGTTACACTGGTTCCAGAACAACAAAATACTAAATGAAACCTCAGAAGTAATGCTCAAATGTAATCACACCTATAGATACATGTTGGGATCATACAAACCTGGATGAAAGTGTTTTATGATTCTTAAGTACTTTATGACCTAATTGTGAAAACTTTTGTTTGTTTAAAAATTCCAGTCACGCGTTTGTAAAAATTCCTTTTGTACGTTTGAAAAATGTTACAACATCAGTTATTCTCAATCGCCTGAAAATTCAGTAAGTTTAAAACCGAGATTGTGGATAGAACTCATTTCCAAATGAAAAATATTCAAGAGCTATGCAATATAAATGTATTGAGCATTTTTTAATAGAAATGGGTACTGGTCTAATTTAACTATGACCGAAAACTAATCACACACACACGAACACACACACACACACACACACACACACACACACACACACATATATATATATATATATATATATATATATATATATATATATATATATATCACGAATAATGTGTGTAGCTGTTTCTTTGTACCTCTGATACATTGACACAGTTATCTATAACAAAAGCAAATCTTGCGTAACATTTTTCTACAACCTAATATAAGTTTAATGAATTAAGATTATAGGAAAATCTAATAAAATGTTATCTTTTTTTTTAACTGCATATTTTTACGAGTGATTGCGCAGACACGAATAAAGAGACGGCTACTGAATAAACAATTTAATTTTAAAGCAAGAGGAAGGAAAAGCAAGAGGAGAGAAAACAGTTAAAATAAAAAGTAGAAAACTCAGTGAAAGGAAGTATTCACACTAGAGCGTACATATATATATATATATGTGTGTGTGTGTGTGTGTGTGTGTGTGTGTGTGAAGATTTTATTAATTTTTTATTTAATTTTTCCGGTATTCTTACATGTTTCCTTTTTGTTGGCGATAAGGAATGCAAAATGTTCCCTAATTATTATCTTTCCAAGCACTTTCAGCCTCTTCATTGGTCATTTTCCTACCATCAGCCTTACATCATTTAACAGTAGGAATGGAGTATTGAAAGTTTATTTTAATAGAAAGATGCTCACGCAATTTCGAGTGGCGCGCGGTTTGTGAAATCTTTGAAAGAACGCTCTTTTGCAAAAAAACAAAATACATTATGTTAGAATCAATTCAGTCAGCCAGAACACCATATCATATTAGTAAGAGAAAAATACTAATCAAGAGAACTGTAGATAGCAATTGACATTGCAATTAACCTTTTGCAGATTAAAGTTGGCTGGATAGCATGGAGCGGGAAGCAAGTCCCATAGGCAAAAAGAGCGAGAAAATAAACTGTTAGCATAGAACTTACGGCTACATCTAGACAACTCAACTGTAAATTAATGACTTAGAATCAATTGCATTCAATCTTAGCAGAAATACATACAAGTTATTATAGTCTGAGACGTGTTATTTTTGACTGCATATAAAAATTTTAACTGAATATATGAATAAATGAGAGATAAAAAATGATTACATGTTATTAAATGTTGCAGTCACATGATATGCTACGTTTCGCTATTTTGAATTCCATTTTAACTAGATAAATAAACAATACTAAAAAAACGATTTGATTTGATTTCCTTTCTTACACCCGAGGACTACTTATGTAATTGAAATCTTAAACTACAGAATATGAATGTTAAATAAATTTTATTAAAAAAGAACAGACATTGAACACCTTCAATTTTTTCTCCTAAACTGCCAGTCGCAAACATGACTGCTGCAGATACCAAAAATATCCAAAATAAAAGATGTACGAAGCTTTCAACCCGCGGGACTCATCTTCAGAAGTATGGGATAGTAAAGTGAATAAAATAAGATAAAAAATTGTTTGAAGTAGCGAATTCTTTGAAAATCTCTTTATATTTATCTTTGTTTGAAATTGAATTCGATGAATCGAAACGCAGAAAGTCAAATGGCAGTGTCAAATAACAACCTGTATCAGCCATGCGCAATAGCGTGTATTAATTTTTATGCGTTGAAGAGGACGAATTGGGTGGGGGACTTTTATTGTTATAAATTCCCGCTATTTTTTATATAAGCAGTAGCCACATTTAAGAAGCAGTATTCGCACACCAGAAAAAATCAATAAATTTATTAAATATATAACATCTATTCTTTTTAATATTATTATATTTTAGACACATCCATACATTCTCATGCAAACTTATATACACGCGCACATGATGGACAAATATATTTTAGATATTACTTTAAACCTTTCAAATGGCACTTTTAAACCTTATCACAAAGAGAGTGAAACTCCAATCTATATTAATATTGACTCCAAACACCTCCACAAAAATCAAACAAATTCCTGCCATTGTAAATACCAAAGATTATTATCCTCTCATAATAAAATCTCTGCTTTTTCGTTTAAACACACTAAAAATGGTTTAGAACAAAAATTACTCTGCCTAGAATTCTCAAAAAATATTAAATTAAATAAAACTAGAAACAGAAAAAGAAAAGTTAAATGATTCTTTCTGCCAACTATCTATTATTAATATCAGTTAATATTTTCTGAAATTGATTGACATGCATTTTAACTCAATTAACCCACTAAGTAAGATTTTAATAAAAACAACGTTAAAATTAGCTAATCTGCACAAATAACATTTACAACATCATTAATTTTCATAATAGTAAAATACTAGATGAATTTTATAAAAATCACTAAATAGACTGTAAACCCTTCTGTAATTGTAGAGTCAAATATAACTGCCCATTTAGAAGTATATGCAAATCTAAAAAGTTATATACCAAGCAACAATTTTTCCTAAAGAATACGAAAACTATAAAAAAAAGTATATATTGAAATTTCAGCAGGATCCTGAAAACAAAGATTATACGATCATAAGCACTCTTTCTCCGAACGCCATCTAAAATATCAAAACGAGCTTTCTAAATATTTCTGAGAATAAAAAGATAAAATATACTCCCGCAAATTGAATGAAGGATTTTAGATAAATCCCAAACCCCAATACTTTCAGAAATAGATATAATTTATGCTTATATAAAAAGTTAGAATAATAAAATTTAGAAAAAAATAGTCAGTTATAAACCATGGAAATGAAATCATATTAATTAATATAATATGCACATTTCAGCATTAAATAACGCATAGAGGTGTTAATAAGCCACTAAACAAATGCAACTAATCAACTATTAGTAAAGGAAGGTCCCTGAATGCGAAGAACTGTTTCTTTCTTTCTAGAACAGGTTTTGTTTGTCATACATTGTTTTAGCTTTTTTACTTTCTGTCTCAAATTTGAATCTACGACTTAGAAAACTCATTTATTTTTTCAATTTTTACTCTCATATATATTTATTTTTAATGTTATTTATTTTACCTTTTATTTCTTTATTTTATTCTTCTTTTCTTTCTAGTGTATATATATATATATATATATATATATATATATATATATATGAATGTATGTATGTATGTATGTATGTATCGGAATAATTATAAAAATCCTACAAATTGTCTATCAAAAAAATAAAATAAAATTTACTACCTACTTAAAAAAGCTGTAAACATCTACTAATCTTATTAATAATATTTGATAAAAATACAAATTCAAATAATATATATATACAAATAAATGCACAGTTGAATTTATTATATATATATATATACAATGATTTTTATTATTATACAGACGTATATATATTGTGTATATATATATATATATATATATATTTATATATATACAACATATATATATATGTATATACAATGATCATTATAAATATATACAACGTATTAAATATAAATATATATATATATATATGTATATACAATGATCATTATAAAAATTGCTATATATATATATATATATATATATATACAACGACTTTTATTATGATACAGACAATAATAATTATAATAGAGAGGATTGGGAAGATTATTAACTATTAAGCATTTAGCAATCTAAATAATGTACAAAATATCTTTAGTTGGGACCATATACTTACATGCAGAATATGCTTATTTGGGGCATTAAAAATTCATAATGGTGTTTATAAGCAGCTAAACAAAAGCAACTAATCAATTATAAGTAGTGTAAGGTCAATAAATGTTAAAATACAAAAATTGTTTGAAATTATTTTTAACGAGCGATCAGGGTCATTTAAGTTGTACTGATTTTTCATTCATATTTTCTCTTTTCTCTGTCTATGCAATTTTCTTTTCAGATTTTTCGTTTTGACTTTGTCTGCGATATAGCTCTGTATTATTTTATGACTTTTCTTCTTTTATACGTTTGACTTCCTTCCTAAATATTCATTTGTTTTCCCTCTTACAAATGTGTGGCATTTTCTTTGTTTTTCGCAGTGTGACTTTTCCCTTAAGTCTGTTATTGATTTTTTTTTGTTAGAATTGTTTATGTAGTTTTTTTCTGATGGATTTGAATGTGTACCTCTCTTTGTTTTTTTTTTTTAACGATTTACTCAGATTTTTTTTCTTCGTCTTTGAATTTTACTTCTGACATTTCCACGTAGATTTATTTTTGACATTTCTTCTTTGATGCATTTTTATATTTTTCCTATTATATTCTTTTTGTTCTTTTCTACTGAAAATTGCCTTCGTGGTTTTTTACCTTTTAAATGTGTTTTTATCATTTCTCCTTTATGATTTGCCTTTTCGATATTGTCTCTTAGATTTGGCTCTGTGGATTTTCCTATTCTATTCTTTCTCTCTGACTTTTCCGTTTACATTTGGCTTTGAATGTCTTAGAAATTCTTTGTAATGTTTCCATTTAGTTTTTCTTCTTCATCTTTCCTTCTTTGGTTTGATTTTCTTTAATATATCTTAGATTCGGCTTCTATTTTTCTGCTGAGATTTCTCTCTCCTCTTGTGTTTCCTATCGCTTTCGTCGTAGAACTGTCTTTTTATATATATATAATTTTGTTTGTTATACATTGTTTTAACTTTTTGGTCTTTCCCTCTTAAATTTGAATCTACGACTTATAAGACTCTTTTATTTTTAATTTCTTTTTCATTTTTTACTCTCAAATTTGTCTGCTTTTTTAAAATTTTCTTTCATTTTACTGCTTATTTTTATTCTATTTTTCCTTTCATGCTTTCATTTTCCACCTGATATGTCATTTTATTCTTTTCTTTCCAGGTGTGGCGTTTTTCCATATTACACAAAACTTGGTGACGTTTTCCATTAAGCCTTTCCTTATTAGATTTCTTTTGTTAAATCGGCCTGTTATTTTTTTGTTAGCTTTGTCTATGATTTTCCTATTAGATATGTAAATGCGACATTTCCCATCAGATCTACAATTGACACTTTTCTATTAGCTCGATGTTCGTAACATTTTGTTATTAAGTCTGTCTATGAATTTTCTATTAGAGATATTGTAAATCTTTCTATAAGAGCTGGTTTTGTAACTTTTTCTGTTAGATCTATATTTGTGAAATATTAGGATTGTTTTTATTTGATCAGTCTATGTAACTTTTGTATTAGATCAATTTGTGGCATTTTCAAATAGATTACTTTTTGTGACTGTTTCTATTTGTTATGTCGCCAAGTATAAATGAATAACTCAACAACAGAATCAGAATATAAGTTGTATTCCGCGGAAAGACGGTTAGTATGTACAGAAGTGATTAGTAATATTTACAATAGAAAGATACAAAAGTCCAATCCGTCGTAAGACGTGTGTATACGTGATTACTTCCGGTACACCACCGGAAGTGTGACTAACTCTTCACTGACTCGCACTGACTCTTCAGTAACTCATTAGAGACTCTCAAGTGACTCTCCAGTGACTCTCTACGACTCATTATTTAGCTGTCCCTCCCAGTAAGGGCAACATATGACACATGGTCAGTGTATATCTGGGATTTCCGGGCTATATGGCCCGGCCAAAAAATGTCTGTCTATTTTTGCCCAGTCGTGCTTCTACCCTTCGGCGGAACCACGACTGGGTTAATGCTCTCTGCTCGGAAGCAGAGAGCGCCCTCTACCCGAAAGCAGAGAGCTGACAGTGTCGTAGAGTCGTCCAGCGACTCTATACAACTCATTATTGAGTTGTCCCTCCCAGTAAGGGCATCATGTGACACATGGTCAGTTTGGACTGGGATTTCCGGGCTATATGGCCCAGCCAAAAAAATATCTGTCTATTTTTGCCCAGTCGTGTCTCTACCCTTCGGCGGAACCACGACTGGGTTACTGCTCTCTGCTCGGAAGTAGAGAGCGCCCTCCGCCCGAAGGCAGAGAGCTGACAGTGTCGTAGAGTCGTCCAGCGACTTTATTTAGTCGTCCCTCCCAGTAAGGGCAACATATGACACATGGTCAGTTCATATCTGGGATTTCCGGGCTATATGGCCCGGCCAAAAAATGTCTGTCTATTTTTGCCCAGTCGTGCTTCTACCCTTCGGCGGAATCATGACTGGGTTAATGCTCTCTGCTCGGAAGCAGAGAGCGCCCTCTACCCGAAGGCAGAGAGCTGACAGTGTCGTAGAGTCGTCAGTCTAGTGACTCTGTACGGCTGTATTTACTAGCCTTCCCACGCAAGGTCGGATGTGACACATGGTCATTTTATAATGGGTATTCCCGGCTATATAGCCGGGCCAAAAAATATCTGTCTATTTTTCCCCAGTCGTGGTTCTACCCTTCGGTGGAACCACAACTGGTATTGCTCTCTGCTCGGAACCAGAGAGCGCCCTCTACCCGAAGGCAGAGAGCTGACAGTGTCGTAGAATCGTCAGTCTAGTGACTCGGTACGGCTCCCTTCGGAGAGAATCCACCATTGTTATATATAGCAATGGGAACAGTCCATTTGTAGTCAAATAGGAGCGACGCCCTAACACTATTAGATTGGTATCTGTGGCTTTTTCTATTAGATCGTGGCTTTTTCTATTTGATATCTCGTTGTTATGTTTTCTCTTAAATCTGTCTTTTTAATTATTCTGTTGGGTCAATCATTTTTAACTTTTTTATTAGATCTGAATTTGTGACATTTTCTATTATATCTGTTTTGTGGTGTTTTCTTTTAGAAGGTTAATTATGGTATTTTCTATCACATCTATCTTTGTGACGTTTTCTATTACATCTGTTTTAAACATTTACGATCTTTTTATCTTTATGAATATTTCTATTAAGTTTGAACTTTTTCTACTCTGTCTATTTTTGAATGTTCTCTGTCAGACTTGTCCGTGCCTCATTTTCTATTAAATCTGTTTTCTTAAGTGACTTTTCTATTAGATATTTCATTATGACTTTTTCTCATAGAACTGTTTAATTATTTAATTATACATTTCTGATGTTTACTATTGATCTGTCTTTGATTTGTTTTTTGTTACATCTTTTGAACGTTTCCTGTAAATAGAGATTTTTTTACTTTTTCAATTAGCTCAATCTCTGCAGATGTTCTTAATAAATTTGATTTTGTAATCTTTTTCTATTAGATCGTACGGTTCACACTTCTCCCCGGTTTTTTGAACAGGGGTGAAGGTTTATCTATTTTCTATTTTGTTTGTGTTACCTTTTCTATGATGTTTGCTGTTAGTTTAGTTTCTACATTAGGACCTTGAATAAGTTCTCGCTGATTTTTCATGAAAAGTAATCTTTTATTTATAACAATTAGTAAAAAATATGTCACTGAAAGTATTGTTCATCTCTAGCCACAACTTTTTTTCATTTTTCTGGCAACATTTGAGTTCCACATCGGAAAAAACGACATGTTTTTTTAGGCTAACCACGAGTCGACTCATTTTTTGGCACCTTCATAAGAATTAAATCGGACAGAGCCATGTCAGGTGAATATGGCGTTTAAGCTTCACCCATTTTGCAACATATGTTCAAGTGTTATCATGTGGCAAAATCAATTTGTCGCGGGTCTGCTAATATAGGGGCCGTTTTTCCTTCAATGTTTAGCTCAAATATATCAATGCTTGTTCTATAACGATCTCCCGTGATAGTTTTGGTCGATTTGAGCAGCTCATAATAAACTACACCTAGTTGATTTCAACAAATGAAAATCAGAAGCTTAGAACCATGGATATTCGGCTTTGTCGCCAATGTTGTATTATATCTACTTTTCATACCGTTGAAGCAGCTGTTCACATGTGATAAGACGCCGTTGAATGTTTCTCGGTTTCAACTTGGACAGTACCCAATGTTTTTGTTTTTAATCATTCCTAATGCATTCTAACGTTTCGAAACTGTTGCGTTATTAACACCTAATGATTCTGCATGTTCAGCGTGCGCCTGTCATGAGACTTCATGAAGTAATGACTCCAATTTTTCGTTTTCAAATTAATTCGGTATGCCTGAATGCTCTTTAACTTCAACATCAAAAACATTATTTTTGAAACGTCTAAACCAATGTCTACATGTTGTTTCAGACAAAACATAGTCGCCGTAAGTTTCAACAACAATTCTATGTGCTTCAGCTGGAGATTTTTTTTAATAAAGTAATGCAGTAAAATTCCCCGAAAATAAACTTTCTTTTGCACGAAATTTTACATGTTTAGCGCTATATAAAACAAAGTTGTTTACACTTTGGCAAAATGACATACACAGAATTTCAAGTTTGCTTATAGTATTTGCTTACAAACAGGTTACCATCTGAAACTACATAGATGCAGTTCTGGAAACGCCATCAGTGGAAAAAAACATGAAGAACTTATTCAAAGTCCAAATAATGTTTCTGCTAAAACGAAATTATGATTTTTAGTAGATATATGACATTGTGATTTTCTATCAACACTGTTTTTCTTATTTTTCTATTTTTGTGACTTTCTATTACATCTAGTCTGCTACTTTTGATTATATCTGTCTTTTTTAACTTTTCTATAAGATTTGTGACTGTTAATATTTTTATTAGCTCTGACTTTGTCAATGTTATTATATCTTTTTGTGGTTATCGTATAGATCTTTTGTGATTATCTAATACATCTTTTGTGATTATCTAATACAACTATCAGTGTTACCACTTCTATTAGATTTATGTTAGTTGTTTTTTCTGTCGCGTCTATTTTGTGATTTTCTGTTACAGATCTCTTTGTAGCTTTATCTATTAGGTATTTCCTTATAACACACACAGGGTGCTACGGGTAAATTGTCAATATTTCATATTTTTAATCTCACATTAATCTCGCATGCGCCTTGTTTTTTATTTTCTCGACTGCACAGTATAGTAGGATCGGTTTGGCACCGTCTGTGAGAAAAAGGGTACCATGACGCCATTTACTGAGTCAGAAATGTAGAAACGGCATCCTGTACTGTTTGGAAGTCGCACCGGAAGCTCAAATATGAACATTTCAGAGTGCTTGGGTGTCAATCTGGAGACAGTGCAGAGGATTCTGTGACGATGTATGCATCGTGCAGACGGGAGAAAGGACTCTCACTGTCCTCCTTCTTATATATAGGAGGAAGAAAGAAAAGGAGAAATATATGAGAGTGGGAAAAGTGTCTCCGAAGAATACGAACGTACAACCAAAATCATAATCTCTTAATTCGAACTGACACAAGGGTTTGTGAAGTATCGAAGTATAAAACATAAGAGACAAAAAGCATTCCCGAGCGTTTTCTCCGATACAGATCTATGTCACACATTCACTTTAATTCTGTTTAATTCTGTTGACTTTAAAGAAATTCACAAAACAAAAGCACCTTCATTAATTTTTTTTTTTTTTTTTTTTGAGGAACACTAAAATTTCTTGTCTAATTGAAAATTTAATGAGAGAAGAAAATAGAGAGAGAAGAAAATAAGAGAGAGAGAAGAAAATAAGAGAGAGAGAGAAGAGAATAAGAGAGAGAGACTCACGGTTTGATAAAGAAAGATAATGAGGACTATTCTTTTGACGATGTAGATCCAATCTTAAATTGGATAAGAAAATTGAAGTAGAGAAAATATGTATTGATTGAAGGATCTTCAGAGATCTCCAACGACTTTCTGTTACTTTCTAATTTTTTGTTTTTATCTCCAGCGTTAGTTTGTGTTTTCGTTGTTGTGTAAAAAAAAAAAGAAAAAGAAAAGAGAATATTTTGAATTACCAAAATACCCAACCGTTGAGCGTTTTGATTTGGTTGAACGTTCATCTGCATCTCACTTGTATTGAATTTTACCTCCATTCCATTGAGTTAAGAATTATATAGGACCCTATTCTTCTTTTCCATTTTTGAATCATCACTTCTAAATTGTCTACTGATCTAAAATCACGGAAGCGGTAGAGATTTAGTGGTTTCTGTAACAACGCCATAGCATTTTAGCAGCCGATCAATAGGTTAGTGAGCCACCCGCGTCTCTCTAGCCTAGTGAAGCGCCACAATTCGGAAACAGTTGGATTACTTTAATGGTGACTACAGAAGTGTTTGCAGGGGTCACTAATTATGGCAACGTTAGGGTAGCTATTGGAGCATCCTATGTCTTGCCACAGGACCCGGCACCATGCCACATAAGCAGGAGAACCCAGTCATGAAAATTTCTGGGAACCCATCATCTTTTACTAACTCTCCAGACTATAACACCCCTGGTTATTGTGTGTGGGGCTCGGTTGAGCGAGAGACTGACTGAACTTTTTTATAATAAGAAAGATGAACTGAAGGCAAGTATCGTGGTAACATTCACCAACTTAAAGAAGAAGACCATCCAGAGTTGCAGGAGATTTTCATGCTTTCAAGAGGCTGTGTTTGAAGCCTATATCGATTTTATTGAATAAGTTTACCTTTTAGCATTTCAAGATAAATGTCAGTATTATTTTCATTTTTGCTTAATTTAGACGAAAATTCTTCCATTGCACGCTGTATTATATCGGTTTTTTAACATTTGTTAAATATTTTATATTAATATAATTTTACAACTTTTTCAGAAAATCATTAAATCTTTTCTTATTACGTCTTCTATTAAATCTATTCTTATCACGTCATCTATTGAATCTATTCTTATCACGTCATCTATTGAATCTATTCTTATCACGTCTTCTATTAAGTCTGTTTTTGCATCTACTCAATCTGATTTAATGAGATTAACATACGATCTGTCGATCTTAAGTTTTGTATCTGTATTTTATTTTTATTAGAACTGACTTTTATTAAATCTGGATTTGTGACTTTTCTGTTAAATCTGATGTGATTTTTTCTATTAAATCTGTTTTTGTTAGTTTTATTTTTAAATCTAATTTGTGACTTTTCTTATTAGACCTGAACTTTTCTATTAGATCTACTTTTTTATTTTTCTGTTGAATCTGTTGTTATGACATTTCTATTAAATCTGTTATTGTCGTTTTTCAAATAGATGCGTTTCTATAATTTTTATTAAAAATGAATTTGAAACATTTTCGATTATATTTGTCTTTATGACTTTTCTTTAATTTGTGTTTATATTTATAGATTTTTGTAATGTTTTCTATTAGATATTCTTTTGAGATTATCAGTAATTTTATTGCAAGGTTTTTATTAGATCTTGCTTTGTAGCATTTACAAAACTAAGCAGAGTATTAACAGACATAAAAATTTCGTTTGCGTGATATCTTGCCTCCTGCATTGCAGCGGATACTGGACAACCTTCTCAAAATGTGGAAGAGATTTGAAGCAACAGAAATGTGGTTCTACAGAAAGATGCTGCGGATACCATGGATTGAACATGTCAGCAACGAAGAGTATTTGTCTATATTTCTGATATGAGGTGGTATTTACAGTATTTACTTTATTCGGACTATTGTCCTCATCTTTGTTACCATTTGTAAGACGTTTCGGTCGTTGTACGCTCCGGCCTTCTTCAGGTGTTAGGAATTTTGAACTCTTTATTACAATCACTTGGGTATATCATTCTCATTCCTTATGTACTAGTAATGCCATGATTGAAAGTCATTCGTTATCTCCCTGTAACCCTGCAAGTTACTTTTTCACCACAACTGTAGCCTGGTATTGAACTCACAATGTTTTGGGTCAAGTCGCAGGAACTAACCAACGTCTATATCCACTGGGTCATGTGTCCTTAAGAATTCTGGTTAAAAAGGTTACTGGACATTAGGTTTATAAGTCCCTAGCATTCAATTGTTCTTGTCTATAAGAAGAAGGCCAGAGCGTACAAAAGCCGAAACGTCGTACAACTGGCAACAAAGATGAGGACAATAGTCCGAATAATGTAAATATTGTACTCACCTCTTGCTTTTCATTGAATTTCACAAATCCAATTGATGAAATTTGATTAAGTTGATGTGTTTGGTAAAAATAATTTGACAAATCCCTACTCTTCGGTTTTAACGCACCCTAAGGCGAATTGGCATGATAAAAGACGCCTACAGAAGTTGAGTAGAGTATTAAGAGATACGAAAATTTCACTAGAAACAAAGAAAATAGTATTGGATTGCTATGTGATGTCCGTTCTTCAATATGGCAGTAAATGTTGGACAATATCATCAAAGATGAAGGAAACGAAGCAACTGAAATGTGGTTCTACAGAAAGATGCTTCGGATATCATGGATTGAGCATGTGAGCAATGATGAGTTTTGGGGAAGAATGGAAACGAAAGGGAAATTAATACTGAATTTCCTGGGACATGCAATGAGGAGCGCTTGTAGAACCTGATACTAACAGGCCAGATAGAGGGAAAAGGAGAGAGGGGAATACAGCAGATAACATATTTGAAGAGCCTGATCAGGTGTATGACAGAACGAGATTTGTGTGATGTAACAGAACAAAGCATGCTAAGAACCACCAGAGAAAGAGAGAGAGAGAGAGAGACATGGAAAGCCACGAAGAAGTAAAACCAACTGTACTTAGTTTTACTGCACCCTTACTTCTTTGCACTTCTCCCCGACAGACGAACGGAATAACGGAAGTCACGGAATTTTATATATAGATAGATGTTATTACCTTGTTATGGAAGTAAAAAGTGATATTCGGCTGATGCATAATAATTTCAGAATGATGTTCTAATAAAAAAATCAATAAAATTGACCTCAATCTTTGTTTTAACATCTAAATTATTCTTCTTCATATGCCGTGTTTCTTCAGGACGTAGGTGATCATTGATTTCCACATGGTCCTGTCTCTTGTCGCTCTCATTATTTTTCCTCTTCGTATCTCTCCCAAACCCCGCTACACCACCCATTTACCCTATGAAATATGTCTCGCGCTACTTTTCTCTTTCTTTCTTTCCCTCTATCCGTCATGTGAGTATTACATTCTCTAGGCTCTCTTTCCTCATTACGTGTCCCAAAGTTCTCAGATGTCTCTTCCTGATTTTAAGATACCAAATACAGATTGGAGAAACTAAAATAAAACAAGTAAAGAAATTTAAAAATATTTGGGAAGCGTTCTGACATAAGACGGAAAGTGCGACGTTAAGATCCAAGGACGTATTAGTATGGCCAAGTACGCATTTCAAGAGCTAACCAGAGTACTGAGAGACAGAAAATCTCATTGGAAAACAAGAAAAGAGTGTTGGATTGCTATGTGATATCTGTTCTTCTGTATGGCAGTGAATGTTAGACGATCTCCTCAATGAGAAAAAAAGGCTTGTGGCAACAGAAATATGGTTTTACAGAATAATGTTGAGGATTCCTGAGCACCTAAGCAACGAATCGGTGACGGAGAAAATGCAAACGAGAAGAAGAAAGCATCTAAATTAATCATTTATAATTTGACAAACAATTTTAAAGCAAATTCGTGTTATTGAGGTTCATGCGTATCGCATAATATACTCAGACGGACAGCACACACACACACACACACACACACACACACACATATATATATATATATATATATATATATTGTCATCCGTAGAGATCTGTTTCGCCGTATCACAGCTCATCAGTACGGTTAGACTCCGATTGAAACCCGACCTAAATGGCGTCAGTCGGCGACTCTACCCCTGGGCTATGGGCGTTCGGTGGAAGTAGGCAGATTTTAGCTCATATCATTATACGCGCCCAATACCTAGAACGCTCTAATTCATTTCACTGAATGAGCGATGCGTACATGCCAGAGTATATATATATATATATATATATATATATATATAAATATATGGGGATGCTTGATTGTGTCGGGGTGCGTGAATGCTCGGGTCTGAAGGTGGGATTGTCGGGGGTAGGGGTGTATGCGTGGGTGTGGGTGTGTGTGGAAAGTACGTGTGTATGTGTTTTTGTGTGTTTGTGTGTGTGTGTGTGACACCAGCAGACACCATTACAGTGATAATTATATCTGCCTAGAGATATATCAATAATGAAGGAAATTAGAGTTCTCGCCCAATCCGACTGGCGCTAAATATCGCAGTAGGATCGAACTGCCTTAATTAATAAAACTCAAAAGATAATTTCTTATTATTTGCCAAGTATTGAGTTGATATTTATGTCCCGCAGACTTTATTATTTCAACAGTGCGCGCCATATTACCTGGGAATTGATTAGATCGACATCCTCAATGCTAATTCTTACAATCATTACTGTACAATTTGGCCTTACCCAAGTCATCCAATATAAGTAAGATTTTTTCTTTTTAATGCACCTGGTACAAAAATCCATATTAATTTGATATTTATGCCTCGAAGACTGTATTATTTTGAAGGTTCACGCCATATTACCTGGGAATTGTTTTTTTCTTTATAATCATTTCACTCCAAGTAAGGCAGTTTTACTGCCACTTGTGTGCAGGGGGTTACATAAGAGGAGAGTAATAAGAAAGAGGGTCAAGTTATAGGGGGCGTCAGAGAATGAGTAAGAGAAAGATGAGAATACTAGTGTGAAGAGAGCTGATGAGAGTAGAGTGGACGGAGAAAAGAACATGAAGGAAAGGCTGCAAGTCAGAGAGATAGGAGATGGCAACTGACCTTACATTTAAATTCTTGGAGATCGTAGCTGTTAGGGAAGCAAGTATACGAAAGGGAATTCCACAGGCGATAAGCGCGAGAAAAGATGCTGAGTAGTAGAAGATGCGGTTACATTTTATTGGTTTCACTGTAAAAAGGTGGAACATAGTTTCTAGTCTAGAAGCTCGACTAAATTCATGCAGAAAGGGCCCCAGGGAGCTAAGCTCGTCAGAGCAGAGGCCGTGAAAATATATGTAGAATAAATGATTAGATCGATAGCTTCAGTGCTAGCACTTTCCATCATTAATGTTTTATTGGGTCTTGTCAAAGTTATAGAATATAAGTAAGGATTATAGTATTGTTTTTATTTAATCCAACCGAGACAGAAGTTAATATTAAATTGATATTTATGTCTCGCAGAATTTATTATTTCAACAATGTGCGCCATATTACCTGGGAATTGATTAGATTGACATCCGCATTGCTAACCCTTACTATCATTACTGTACCATTGGGCTATGTCCAATTTATAGAATATAAGTAAGAATACTAGTTTTTCCCCCCGTTTATTTTTATTGTTAAATACAAAGTAACAAAAACCGAAATAACTACATGGATCTACATTTAGATTCGACAAAAATAGGTAGGATTTCTTGAACTTCTCTCCTCATAGGAGACAATTATAATATAGTAATCTAAGAGCTTGTTTAAGAACATAGGCGATCATGATTCTCCATGGTTTCTTTTTCTTTATAATTTGGGAATTGTCATGCATTCCTACAACTTCCTTGAGATTTTCACTGCTCTGATTTCCTTTTTGGAATCTGGCCATGCCGCAATGTTAGCGGCCCCCCACTCTGCCTTCAGATTTAACCCTCAGCTGAAGTGGGAGACGAGAGGAATTCTTGCTTTTTCACCAAGAACATTAGTGCAAAAGTGGATGCAACATACTAGCCCCTGATTCAACCTCTGTTCACCGATTCAAATTTGCCCCTATATTCGTTGCACTATCTGTGCATCCTTATCTAACGTGCATAAATTCTTCGTAACATTTCTAGTAAATAATTTCTTATTTAAAACGTAAGATATTTTTAGATTTCAATATTATTTTTTAGCTAACAATAAATTTAGTAATAAAAGTTTTACTAATTAACTCATAGCTGGGATGAAAAGTGAAAATAATGAACCCAAATGGAATTGGAACTAATGTTTCTAATGTTTATATACACATAAGTGAAAACAATGAACCCAAATGGAATTGGAACTCGGTTCTTCGATTAGCAATTACGTGCCATTGTGGATTACGCCACTCGTACATCCAGGCTTACAGTACCTGATATTTTCAAGGGGTCAGCCATCTAGGTACCGATTAGACTCGATTTCGCTTAACTTCAGCGATTGTACGGAAACCGGTCATATACGTATGGACGTGTTTTATTAAAGGTCAAACGGTAAATTGTTCGCGTTCCATGAGTCATGCACCTTCCGGATTTCTTAGTCATCTATATTAAACTCAATTCTTTGATTTATCCCCCACTGCTGTAGCCAGGTTTTGAACTCACAACTTTTTCAGTCAAGTCGCTGGATCCACTGAAGAATGTATCCTTGAGGGAAAATTTTAGAGAGTTGAGTTAAATGAAGAATACTAAGACATCTCGATGTATAATGACTCACGGAACGAGAACAATCAAACTTAGTTATCAAATATAGGATTTAGCTCAAAATTTTAATCACCTGAGTTGGGCCGGAGCGTAAAATGTTGAGCCTGGTTAGTACCTAGACGGATGATTGCTTAGCAATGCCAGGTGTTGTAAGCTTGGGTATGTGGATAGTGTAATAGATAACGGCTCGAAATAAGAGATCGGATTTTTGTTCAAGTATCCTTGAGAAAGTTAAAAATCTATCTCTTCTCCCACCTAACCATGGATTATCAAGTCCTATAGCCTAAGCTGGCAAACAGTCTACAGCAAAGAGTAGCGGCAGCCTACTCTGGGAATTCCTCTGCCAAGTCATGAATCAGAGAGACATCGCCAAAGAATGCATCGCGCATGGCACCGAAAGAAGGAGTGATAGAATAGTCTTATACTTTTATATCTCATTGATATTTGCATGAAAAACACATCACTAATAGTTTTCTCTCGTTGAGATAGTTTTCTTACTCCTATTTTGGATATCTCAATTCATATTCATAATCCTATAAGGAATCTATCTCAAGAACTAACAAATATCGATGTAAATCTTGACACAGAATCTCGTGGCCCCTAACTGATCAACTAAATTAAATAGCATTTTAATAAAAACAAAAAATATTAATTCTTTTCTTCACATTGCTAAACTATGTAAATGAACTTAGCGTCTATCTGGGAGAAAATCATACCAGTTAAATTTAACCACAAAAAAAATGTTCTACCTAGAACAACGACGCTAAAATACTCTACTTATGACCTCAAACATCTATCTTATTGGACTGCCCTTACACTTTAAAAAAAACTTTTATTTTTAAACTATTTCACCCCAAACAAGATGGAACAGCCACTAGCGCGCAGAGGGTTACAGCAAAAAAAAAAACTGTGTAGAGGGGCCATGGAAAAAAGGATAAAAGATAAACGTGAGTCAAGAAGACAAAAGATGGCAACTGAGGTTGCATTTAAATTTTTAGAGTGTAAAATTTAAATGCAACTGACAGTAAAGTTCTATTCTGTGTGTTCTCCATAATCTCGAAAACTGTTTTATATCTCTTCCCTTACAAAAGTGAATTTAGCTTTGGTAAGAGTCACAAATAATAGAGATCCAACTAAGATGTGTGTTGTAGTGTTGTGGATATTGGCTCAAAACGAGAAATCGGGGAGACGAGTTCGAATTCCAGTTGCATTCGTAACTTTCACTTACACGCAAATACCATTCAGAAAGGTATTAATCTGCCTTTTCTCCCACCAGCAATGGGTTAAATAGCAAAACAGATTAGGCCCTATTGTCTTGGTTGACAGCCAGTCTACCACAGAAAGGTAATAGCAACCTACTGCAGAAAATCCCAGTCCAACTGACTGGGTAGATTGACTTACTGACTGACAAGCGTGTATCATTTATGGCACTTACTGACTGAATGAGTGGGATTAACAAATTTGATTTCTGCGATGTTTTGCAAAAAAAAATATTGCTTGCTATTGTGAAGGTCAAACACTAAACTAGGTTATTCAGGGACACCTCTGAATGAAAGGATTTCTGGCTGATAATGTTTGCTTAGAAATGTTCCCTTCAGATTTTCAGCTAAATCATATCAAAGTCGCGCATGCGCGTCTTCAGATATACAAAATGGATTGATAATTTCCGAACAAAATTATTGGCTTTGATTCTTTTATTTTACTTTTTTCTTCTATTTTTTTTTAAGTTAGCACTGTTGATCCAACGATAACAAGAAAGCGTTCTCTTCTGCAAAGAGTTTGATCAGTGTTTTAAGCGAGAGTCTTCTGCTAACAATATCTTATCCTTTGTCAAACAAACAGCGTAAATGGCGCCCAAATTAGCAAAACCCGCACGACATTTCTGGAAATGAACGAAAACCTGGAGTTGATAGATAGACAATTAAATCAAAGAACGAAGAAATGTCGTTACAATAACCAGAATCTCGCTGAGAAATCTCAACACTGCAAAGCAAAGAAACCTGACTTCATTGAAAAAGAGAAAGCGATTTAGTTTTTTCTATTCTTTGTGGTTTGTGTTTGTCGACCTTCATATGTGACATGTTTGTCTATATACTTGTCTATACACCTATTTGTTTACACTTTTATCATACATAATCGTTTACGTTGCGTGTATATATCAAAATTATTTATGCAAAAAGCCTAAATGTATTGTATTTTCGTATATTAAGCGATCACAACTTTGCACGGAAATTGTCAAGCAATATAACGTCTTCTTGTTAAGATGATTTTAGAAGTAAACGGTACTTAACATATTTTGGAAGTTTTAAAGGAAAGCGAAATACACTGGGGAAGTTTTCTCTCACAAAAAATGTCACCAACCACGAAATGATGTCTCGGGCATAGAAACAAATTTAAATTACGATTTTAGAAGATTGAACCCAGGATATGAATATCTTTAGTAGCTTAAGAGAAAAACGGAAGAAAAAATTCTGCTAAAAAACAATATTCATTTGCCTGACCATATACGCGGGGTTATTTTCCCGAGGTGTAAATTCTATCCAAATAATACCAACGGCGTAAAGAGGTTAATCATTTATAATGGTAGGATAATATTATCCGTTTTCTTCATTAACTGAACAGCTTGTGCTAACATTTGTTGAAATTAGATTTTTTTCTATTAAAACAAATTTTCAGAATGTTTCAAGTATTCATTAACTGTTATCACTCTTTTAAGTATTGATTGGAGTTTCTTTCCTAACCTATTGTTCGAAGTAGTATGACACGTTAATATCTTGATAATGTCGTTACTTTCTTTTCGATATCCTTGGCTATGCAAATTTTTACTACTGTTGAGATAGATAGATAGATAGATAGATAGATAGATAGATAGATAGATAGATAGATAGATAGATAGATAGATAACAAATGCTTGGGTTATAGATAGATAGATAGATAGATAGATAGATAGATAGATAGATAGATAGATAGATAGATAGATAGATAACAAATTGGGTTATAGATAGATAGATAGATAGATAGATAGATAGATAGATAGATAGATAGATAGATAGATAGATAGATAAAAAAGGCTTGAGTTATAGATAGATAGATAGATAGATAGATAGATAGATAGATAGATAGATAAAAAATGCTTGAGTTATAGATAGATAGATAGATAGATAGATAGATAGATAGATAGATAGATAGATAGATAGATAGAATGAGTAAATTATATTTTAAATCCGGAGCAAATGCTAAGCACTACAGCATGCTGTTTAAAAATATTGGCGGAGTGAATTGCATCATGGTTTGCGTTTTCTAACAAACGATGCCCAACTGATTCTACTATGCTATGTAGTAGACAAAATGAAAAACAAGCAACGCTCATACGCGGTATTAAAATTATAAAATGGCAACAATTTAACCTGTAAATAAATATAAACAAAGTAGATCAAATGAAACTGAAATAAATAGCAGATTTTCTATGCGCCACAAGGCCCAAAGTATGGAGTGCCCAGTGAGGATGGAACTCACTACTCTGTTGTAACAGATCCTAGCGAGAAAAGCTTACTAACCATTACACCACATCGAAGCGCCATTCGTAGCTGGCTAGCTAGCTAGCTATCTAGCTATCTAGCTATCTTCAAATGATTTTTTAAGTGATGTGTTCTCTGATATTGTGCAGTTTATTGAGATTCTGTAGTGCCACTTTATGAGTTATGAAGAACGCCGATAAGGCCAACAGGCTCCATTTCCTTGGAGATCATTTTTCATGAATCTGAGAAAGCTGTTATATATAGCTGACGGATTAGATATTATTGAACAACTTTGATGACATTGAACGACATTTACATGTAAATCAAGATCTGTCATAACTCTAGTTTTAGATGAATATTTGGGCCTTGAAGCACAGCCCATTCTACGTAATGTGCTTATCTCCTAAACTGATTTGTTATAACTGATTCATACAACGGGGCATTGGAAGTATTTAGTAATTATTTCACATTTTGAATTATTATGATGTATTTAGTCATCACTACTTCCATATCCAATTTCTGATCATTTTTTCCGCTTAAGAAAATATTATGTTAGTTCTTTTTCTTGAAACACTATTTAGAGGATATTGATGCGTTGTAAAAGTAATTCTTGTCCTAACTATGAATGACTTACGACAACATCAAGTTGAAATATCGGTTTGCATGCAAACACTGAACATTAATCCCGGTCAGTACCTAAATGCTTGAACGCTTTTGAATACCTGATGCAGCAAACTTCAATGGGTAACAGCTCGGAATTTTAAATCGTAGATCCGAGTTCCAATTCCCAATGTGTTTATTATATTTATTTGCACACAGAACCCCCTGAGAAAGGTATGCCCCCACATCATCCTCTGAATTCTAGCTTATGTGTTGGTTAGTACGAATTGTATTACTAGACAATTAGTATCATCCCCTCGGTGGTCTCTAAAATAATTTCAAAACTTGACCCACATAAAGCGAGTGGTGACGACGGAATCCCAATCATTGTCCTGAGGAGATGCTCCCCCGAACTCTCCTCTTTTCTCTCCAAACTCTACAACAACTGCCTCTCTGCTTCTTGCTTTCCTGCCTACTGGAAGTCCTATTCCGTAGTTCCAATATATAAAAATACTGATGAACACCCAAATTATCGCCCTATCAGCATCCTACCGATCTTTGACAAAGTGTTCGAAGCCATCATCAACGCCGAGGTAGTACAACACCTCACAGCCCACTGACTCTTCTCTGATAAACAGTATGGTTTCCTCTTCACCAGGTCTACTGCTGATATGCTCACGACCAACACTGAGTATATACACCAAGCTCTCGACAAGAACGGCGAAGCCCGAACTGTTACTCTAGACATCTTCAAAGCGTTCTACAGAGTCTGGCATACTGGCCTTCTATTCAAGTTGCGGGGCTATGGCATAACTGGACAATTGTTTGACCTAATCCAGTCATTTCTTTCAAATCGCACAATTAAGGTAGTATTGAACAAATATGCTTCCCAATACAATCACACGAACGCGGGTGTTCCTCAAGGCTCTACAAGATCCTACACTTTTCCTTATCTAGATTAACGATCTCCCCGATGTAATAAGATCCCAAATAGGCATATACGTTGACGACATTACTGTTTACTCTCGCCTAGATAAAAAAAATCTGCCGAGGCTGACAAAGCAAACCTCGCCGCCGAGCTTGAAAAGGACCTCCAATCCGTGTTGGATTGGGGTAAGAAATGGCTCGTGAACTTTAATGCTTCTAAAACAAAGCTGCTATCTATTTAACTTCACAGACAGTCGCTCCTGCCACCACCCCTATTAGCATGGATCAGACTAGTCTTCCTGAAAGTAAAACACTGCGCCTCCTTGGGTTAACTCTCGCGATATATCTCAAGTGAAATGTCTACATAGAATCCATAGCTAAATCCTCTGCTAAAAGGTCAGTTCTTTATGCAGGGCCAGTAAGTTTTTCCCGGCTGAAATAATCCTGCACGTATACAAATCTACCATCCGCCCGTGCATTGAATACTGCTGCCATATCTGGTCGGGTGCTCCTGCTATCCACCTAGGGGTCCTTGACAAAATTCACCGGAGAATCTGCAATGTGATCGATCCCGTCTTGGCAACTCGGATACAGTCACTTTCTCACCAGTGCAGTGTGGCTTCCCTGTATCTCTTCTACAAATACTTCCATGGCTTCTGCTCTGATGAACTTAGCTCACTGGTGCCCCCTGTATACGAATTTACTCGAGCAACAAGATTAGCAACTATGTCCCAGCCTTTTACTGTGAAACCAATAAGTTGTAAACGCAAATTCTACTCCATCAGCTTTTACTGGCGTTGTACAAGAATAAATACGTTATAGATAGATAGATAGATAGATAGATAGATAGATAGATAGATAGGTACTTAGAGATATGAACAGTTTAAGATAGATAGATAGATAGATAGATAGATAGATAGATAAATAGATATGAACAGTCTGTGATATATATATATATATATATATATATTGGGATCACACTACCCGGGTTTCAACTGTTTGTTCTCTTCAGGCATAGATACGGAAAACCAATAGATGCTGCTCCCAAATACACAAACACTTGAAGGAAGAGTAGTTGTAAATGAAGGGGGGGAGGAGGGAAAAATTTAAAGTAGAGAATAGAAATTGGCTACTACCAAAGAGGAGTAGCTGACTAAAGGAAAATAGAAGTTCATCCGGGTTCTTTACAATTTTTCACTTCACACAGAGGTTTTGTCTGTATTTTCCTTTAAACTGCCGTACACAGAAGGTGAGAGCAGGAAAAAACTGCAGAGCTATAGGCTGCAGACTGTGCCAGGAAAAATACTGGCTATTATTTTTTTCAAAAATAAAAGAGAATTGCTGAACGTGAAAACGAAATAATGTCTAAATGTCGACATCATAAGAAAAAAGTCCTGGGCACTTACGAACCCGGATGATTTTTTTTATTTTCCTTCAGCCTGCTTCCTTTATTTGGTATTGAGTAATTTCTTTTCTCCACTTTAAATTTTTCCTCCTCCTCCTACTCCTCTTCCTCCTCTTCATTTACTACTACTCTTTGCGATTCTGTAACACCAGTTCACGAGTCTGGAAGAACGCTGCTAAGGCGAACAAGCTTCATTTACATAGATGTCATTTTTAAATGAGGATTAGAGAAAGCTGTTACATACAGCGTACTGGTTAGATTACTGAACAAGTTTGGTGCTATTGAAGACATTTATAGGTAAGTATACATCTGTCTAGATAACAATTTGGCTATCGCCTCTTGTAGATAGATAGATAGATAGATAGATAAATAGATAGATAGATAGATAGATAGATAGATAGATAGATAGATAGATAGATAGATAGAATATGTAAATGATCGATGCAGACCTATACGTTGATAGCAATAAGCAAAATTGTCATAGTATTTCATGTCTAATGCGAAACCTTGTTTGGCTTTCATTTTTGAGAGAAATTTACTGGTGTTGTACCGGAATGAATATGTGATAGATAGATAGATAGATAGATAGATAGATAGATAGATAGATAGATAGATAGATAGATAGATTTAAGTTCAAATGATGTATTCTCTGATATTATGCAGTTCTTCGTGATCCTGTAGCACCAGTTCACTAGTATCGAAGAACCCCATTAAGATGGACAGGCTTCATTTGATTGTAAGTCAACTTTCATCATGGATCTGAGAAAACTGTTATATACAGCTAACAGATTAGATATTACTAAACATGTCTGGTGTCATTGAAGACATTTATAGTTAAGTTTAAATAACAATTTCTCTAAATAACAATTTATCCATCGCATCCTATAGAGAGATAAATATGACCTGAATGAGATAGATAGATAGATAGATAGATAGATAGATAGATAGATAGATAGATAGATAGATAGATAGATAGAAAGAATATGTAAATTATCGGTGAGAGGACCAGCTTTTCAGTGAAAGTACTCTTCTTCGTCGATGGACTAAGCAACATTGTCACCACATTTCTTTCGTGTCTTATACGAAACCTCGATTTGGTTTTCATTTTTGTGACGAATTTACTGGCATTATAGATGAATAAATGTATTATTTAGATAACATTTTATATACATTGCTATCTACGTTTTCATTATATATATATATATATATATATATATATATATATATATACGTTGCTTATAAAGACGATATATATTTTGCCCTGTCTCGGTTTTTAAAATATTTCTAAATTTTCATCTCTACATTGTTGAATTTTGTGATGATGTTCGTTTGTTATAGATAATGTCAATCCGAAAAAAGTTATTCCAGATTCGTGAAGAATAATTTCGGATTCGTGATTGAAAATCGCATGCAAATTGGTAATGACATTAAATTTACCTGCGGGAAACACGGCTGAGGGAATCGATTAAAACCTAACAAGATGCTGCACGCACTAAGAAAGTACGCAAGATAGGGGCTAGATAGATAGATAGATAGATAGATAGATAGATAGATAGATAGATAGATTTACGTACATACATATATATGAACAGACTGAGAAAATACGATGGATAGACAAATATGAATGGAAATTTATCTATAAATGGCTAGATAAATGGATTGATAGATCGATATATACATGAACAGACTGAAATAGACAATTAGGTATATATATCTGAACAAATTGACAGAGAGAGAGAGAGATGATCAAATTGAGATGGATTGGTACATAGATAAATATGAACAAACTGGGATAGATAGATAGATAGATAGATAGATAGATAGATAGATAGATAGATAGATAGATAGATTCGTGATTCGTGTCACGGATATGAGATTTTAGTCAATATGGGTTCCGAAATTAGCATTATCTCTACGACAACAAAAAATAATTTAACACTAGTACTGCAGAAACTCTAAGCAAAGAATGGTACAAAAATAGGGTAGAAAATCACTTCAGTTAAATCATTTAAGTTTTTCCTGTATTTGTATATAAGCAGGTGTGAAGACGCCTATACTAGGAGCAGACTTACACACGTTTCAATCTGTCAGTAAACATGGCTACCAAGACACGAATAGACAACGAAACCCAATTAAACATACTTGGAATGACTTCCCGATTTCTTTCAACTGGTATCAACTCAACACTACCGGACAACAAGATCTTTCCCGAAGTTCTTCGTCAATTCACAGAGATTGTACTACCATTCAGATTTACTGTCAGAGTTCTACACACTGCTAAAAACATAATGGTAAAAGAATTTCAGGACATGCTGCAGTTAAGAATAAATCGACCTACCAATAGCCAGTGGTTATCACCGTCGCACATGCTACAGAAAGCAGATACTTCTATCTGGCGTCCGTGAGGCTATTTCCGACGACTAATCGCGTCAACAGTCTGAGACAGATATCCTATTCCACATACACCTAGTTTCGCAGTGGAATTACAGATTATAAGAATTTTACCACAATTGAAAAAATCAAGTTTTACTACCAAATCGATGTCAAAAAACGATTTACCAAAGACTGCTATCATCACCCCTTTTGGTTCATTCAAACCAACGAGAACGCCGTTTGCTTTAAGAAATACAGTCCAGCCATTTCAAAAGTTAATAAACAAAGTGTTAACAGGTTTATCTTTCACTTTCGCATACATCGACGACGTATTGATAGCATGCAGAAATAGAGGTGAACACATGGAACATTTTCAACTTGCAGCATTTGGGACTGAAAATTAACGTCGATAAATGTAAGTTTGGTGTAAAAAGAAAAAAATAACTTTCAGTTTTAGGACACACAATAGATGAAACAAGAACATCACCTCTACCTCAAAATATAGCTCTTATAAATTTAAAAAATTCCACTGCTAGTGTCAACTCAACTTCGAATGTTCATTGGCATAATAATTTACTATCGAAGATTTTTGTCAAAATTTTGTCCTATTTACAGACATTAAAAAGCATTCAGAAAAAGAATGCAAAAGTTTTCTATCTAGGTCAGACCTTATATGATTTTCTCGAAGCAAAGAAAGCTTTGGTGAACTTAGTAAAACTAAATTACCTCAGTGATGATGAAAACGCAGTGCAAACTTTAACAACAGATGCCTCTTTGTATACGGTTGGTGCCGTTAACAGCAAAATATTAACAGAGAAAATAAAACTGCATCCTTCTTCTCTCTCCAGCTGAACTCCTCAAAGAAGGAATAAAGCACGTTTTCGCGAGAACTTTTCGCTATCCATTTATCTGATCGACGTTTCCGTCATATTTTAGAGGAATGCGAATTCACAGTATTTACTTACCCAAAGCCACTCACTTATGGCCTCTACATGAAGCCCAACAAATATTCACAACATGAAACAAGACATCTCGAATATATTTCACAATTTACTTCGGAGCTAGAATATATAAAAAGGGAAGAAAATATTGTTGAAAACCCACTTCCCGTATTTTCATATCCTTAATAAATACGGAAAGTTCCAGTTAGTCTGTTAAATACCATACGTGATGTAAGCTTGGGCGATCATGTCTCTTTCGAGACATGACCGACTAGGCAGAATATTTTCCGGTGGAATGCTACCATTACTTTCTGCGGTAGACTGGTTGACAACCAAGGCTACAGAACCCAATCTTCCCTGCTATTTAACCTATAGCTGGTAGGAAAAGATACGGCTTAATAACTTTCACAAGAGTATTTGCGCGTAACTAAATGCAACGAATTCAACTGGAATTCGAACTCGGGTCTCTTATTTCTTGTTACCAGCCGTTATCCACTGCACTATGACACACATCCAACTGAAAGTTTAAGCTGCAAAATACTGGCAACGAACAGAAAATGACCCAACACTTGTGCATATATGTGAAATATGAGAAAAAAGTATACATTGAGGAGAGAGAACAATAAAAAGAACAGAATTTAAGAAGGGTGAAGATAACGCTTGACAGTTACATCTAGCTGTTTCAATTGAAAAATGATGAGACCACGAAAGAGGAAAGCTCATCAGAATAATTACCAGGGAAATATTCATAGAAATGGCGCAGCGATGCGACGTTACGGCGTTGGAAAGATGACTGGGTCTAAAATCTCAGGTTTGGCACAATAGCTTTCAAATTCTTCTTTGTATTTTATCAAAAATATCTAAATACATTTATAGCTAGCGATCGGATGTCTAGCCACACTCATGAGCTGTGATACAGCGAAACAAGCTTGATGACTAGATAGATAGATAGATAGATAGATAGATAGATAGATAGATAGATAGATATGAACAAACTTGAATAGACAGACAGACAGACAGGCAGATAGAAAGAAAGAAAGAGGGGAGAGAGATATGAACAAACTGAGATAGATAGATAGATAGATAGATAGATAGATAGATAGATAGATAGATAGATAGACTTCATAATGAAAGTTAACGTTTTTACAATCAAATTGACAAATGAAAATGTTAAATACTCCATGCGAATTTTTTTTTTCATCTCGTGGGTGGTTCTGCAAATTATTAATAATTATATAGAATAATGTAGTTATTGTCATGCTGTTTTAATAACTGATATAAAACCATTGATATTAGGGATAAAGAAGATATAACCTATAAGGCGAAAAAGGTTTTATGAAGTTGAATTCACATGAAACAAAGCATTATTGCACAGTGTTGGTAATTATGAAAATAGGTTTATATATATATATATATATAACCAGTTTATGCTGTAAATTCTAGATAGATAGATAGATAGATAGATAGATAGATAGATAGATAGATAGAAAGAAATACATTAGGATATATAGAAATGCACAGACTGATATATATATATGTGTGTGTGTGTGTGTGTGTGTGTGTGTGAACAGACTGAGACAGATTTAAACACATTCAGATAGATAGATAGATAGATAGATAGATAGATAGATAGATAGATAGATAGATAGAATTATTTCAAACGATTGAGCGATGGATACACAGAAAATAATAGAAAAACATCAGAAAAAGAAATGTGTTATACACTTATACACAATTTGGACTGCAGTGTTCATTTTAATCTTTATGTACATTAATTCGTCCTCGATTAATCTCCGATCAAAAAAGAACTATTAACCGGTCTTTATATTAATCGTATTATATTTCGATATGACCATTTTGCGGTTATTTTATTTTTTATTACTCAGCTTTTTCGGGTGTTAACTTTTTTATCTTGTCCTAACGTGTCCGTTCCTATCGCTTTAATTAAATCGTAGATTCCAATAATGTCACAAAAAGATGATTTACCAAGAATTAAACTGGAAATAGGCAAGAAAATAGATTTGAACAGCAAGAAAATATTTGAAGAAGCTAGTGTTGCAAATACAAATAGAGAAATCTGCCGCCTTTTTATGTCAATAATCACAAGGGAAAATGTGTTGACTGTGTAAGGAAATACGCCAATAATTTATTTATTACCAGAAATCTTTAGAATGAACGAAAACTTCCATTAGATAAAACTGAGAGCTGTACTAGAAGGTGGATTATTCGTCAACCAATATCTTCTTTTTTATATGCTGTGTCCCGTCAGGCCGTAGGTGATCATTCATGGACTTCCACTTGCCCCTGTTCCTTGTGGCTCTTAATATATATTTTTCTTCTTGGTATAACTTCCAAATCCCGCTCCGCCAACCATTCGCTTAGGCCTATTAAATATGCCTTGGTGCAACTAAATAAAAACTTCGTAATTTATAGGAATAGTATTATAATTTAGGATGTGTGTTGTGGTACAGTGGATATCGGCTCGGAATCGAGAAACTGGGGAGCCGAGTTCGAATTCCAGTTGAATCCATTGTATTCACTTACGCGCAATTACCCTTGGGTAAGGTATTAATCCGTCTCTTCCTTCCAGTTATGGGTAAAATAGTGGGACAGATTTAGTTCTATAGCCTTGGTCGGCAACCAGTCTACCGCAGAAAGCAATGGCAACCTACTGCGCGATAATCTTCTGCCCAGTCAGTCATGTCTCTTTCGTGACATGATCGCCCAAGAGTGTATCACGTATGGCACTTAACTGACTGATTGTAATTTATAAAATTATAGCTCACCTTTAAGTTAATGATGGCATCAAATATTTTCAGAGAATTATTCTAAATTCTTTGACAACATGTTTTTTTCTTCTTCCAATTATCTTTTCGTTGTAGTGTTATAGGGAAATATGCATTATGATCGATAAAAAACGAGAGACTTTTTGTAAACGTCTTTTTTGAGTAAGCCAACAGAAAACATGAATGCATCTTAGACGAGAAATTTTGAAATAGACATGTGTCAACTACAGAAATTTTAATTCTAGGATTAACAAATTAGACGAAATTCAGTCAGATTTCGATCCTTCCCTCCGACGAAACAAAATATTACCGCAAGAAACGAACATTTTATTTTTAAGTAATCATATTAAGTTCCCTTAACAACCAAATTCCATTCTAAGTTCTTGAACAACATGTTTATAAATGTGTCGATCGCTCAAAAATAACCGAAAAATTGATTTTTTAAGTGATCCTTATAAAAATAATTGCAACTGCCGAAAAATAAAAACATTTATCTCCTTTTCCATTGTAATGTTTGGATTTAGCTACGACATTCCAGGTACTCATTGGATTCTTGCTGTCGTTTATAAATTTTCAATAATGTATGGATAAAGCAGTACTTTTGTTGTATTTACTGTGGTTTAAAGACAACATGTTGTTGTAAAATCTTATCTTCCACCTGTTATAAGTGCTTCCAAAGTAAAAGTTAACATCATTATCATCCGAATGAATTCGAGCTCTACAAACAATACTTTCGGACATACATTGGCCATTCAATTGGCTGGTTTTATGTTTCAGCAGTTGAAATTATTTTTATAAGGATCATTTAATTTTAATTTCAAAGTTTAAATTTCCATTTTCAATTTTTATCCACATGTAACCGTAGAATGTTTTAATTTTTAATCTTGTTATTAAAAAAAGCAGTAACTTAACTTTATAAGATTTAATTACCATTAACATCGAGTGAACATTCATTCAAATCTATTAAACCATCAGTTTTAAATATGAACCTGATGATTGCATAACGCATTAAACTTCGAGTCGTGGCACAGACATGGGATAATATGTATATTTATTAATATATTTATATATAATACAGCTCTGTTCATACCCTCCTCATATGTATATTTATTAATTTACGTCACAAAACATGTTGTCAAAGAATATATATATATATATATATATATATATATATATATATATATATACGAGAAAAAATCGCGTGCCCTAACGATAACAAAAACAATAAATTTTGTAGGGTATGTGACGAGGAGAAGCTAGCAATAGCTAAATTTGAACCTGCCAACAAACTTATTAACGCTAAAACAGAAATACTAAATAAGTGTAGAATCCACAAAACAAAATTTCTTGCTTAGTGTACCGGACCGTAATGTGACCCCCAACCAAATTTTTTTTTTTCTTCGAACACCCCCTTCCCCAAATGGGTTAGTCTTTAATAGGTGTCTATTTATTTGATTAGTCCTTGGTCTGCCTTTGCCCTGACGAGCCGTTGTGCGAAACCGCGGTAGGTCTTGGCGATCTTGCGAGTGAAGTGCTGTATGTATTGTCGGTGCTCCGCAGTTTTCTTTTTTTTCCCCTCGTTGTCCAAAGCTTTATAGCCGAGGACGATAACGGAGTAAGATTCTGCCGGTTATTCGTGGTTCTTAAAAATTACTTGTGTAACATTTTAAGATTTGAATACGTACGGAGTCAATTTTATTATATATATATATATATATATATATATATATATATATAAGGCATAGAGGCAGCAGATAATGCTCTAAACATATACTGTTAAATATAACAGACAATGAATGTCTATTATGTTTAATCATGAGTCGTTCTAATCATCCTATGTTAACTTTAATTTCAGGTGAAAATAAAGACAAAAATTGTCCAGCATTTGGATAATTTTTTTATTTTCACCTGAAACTAAAGCCAAAATACGATGTTTAGAACGGCTCATGATTAAACATAAACATTCATTGTTTGTCATCTTTAACACGATATGTTTAATATATATATATATACAAAGATTAAATAAACTTATGGTCTGTGTGAAATTTTTCAGGTAATTCATGCTACATTTATCAGTTATTGCATGAGTGATAACTTACTTTTTCCTCTCCAAGCACGAATGAAGATCGTTTGCTGTCTTTCACTGAAATTTTCGAAGCTGAAATCAAAGTTTTCATAAATTCTAAAGCGAAATGTGTAATAAAAATGAGATATATTTCCCGAAAGCAAACTTCGACAGAGACCGAATATGCTCAGTCAGCCGTTGACTCTGATTTTCCGTCGTTAGAAAAGAAGAAAAAAACATGATCTGATTTTGTCAACAGCGTCAAAATATTTTATTAAATATTTTTGTTTTATTAAACTCTTCAAATCAAATAAAGATTTTCTGCTTCCTCGATGAATTGGAAAACTATCGATAAAAGATTCATTCAGGGACACAAATGTTGATCGGTTGATTCATTTTCCAAAATCATATATTTATTCTTAATAGGAGTAGATAGGGGTAGATAAGCATGCTTATCTATCAACCAGTCCATATTCCCTTTTGAACAGGAACAGAAGTTTATCTTTTGTTTCCTGTTTGAGATCGGGTTTCCGCCTTTTTTTATATCTACTTTAACTCTATATTTTAACGTCTCATCCTATACTTTGAAATTTATTTAGTAATTCTTTTTTTTTCTTCTTTAGTATTAGTATATATGTTCACCTACCGTCTTTTACACTCTTATTCGCGGTGATTGAAACAGGAGTAGAGGGTTATCCCTTGTTTGCTGTATCTGACTGGGTTTCCGATTCCAACCAAAGATTTCGTATTTTCCCTCAATTTTAGTGATATCTAGTAGTAACCATATAATAATAACCGGATAGTAACTATCCTAATCACTTAGGTAGCGCTTAGAGGGGCTGCTTTGATCAACAGATGTATAATATTATTTCGGTACCATGTCGTACAGGAAAAGGTGTCTCTGCAAGCACATCTTGTAGATAACCTATGCTGCAGTCTACGCCATTTTCCAGCCATCTCATGTTGCTTTTCATGGCCAATGACTGCTATTATTCTTGGTATTTTCCACCTAAAAAATGTAACATAACATAAAGTAAGAAAATAAAATTAACTCGAAAGTTTTTAAAAAATATCTGTCTTTCAGCCAGTCTTTCTCCAATGCGTGTGAAATTCGTAAAATATTCTGAAGTGCGGAATCGTTTCTCTTGAGAACTTCTCCAGACATCCTAGGTCTCTGAAACCAATCTAAACTCTTCAATGTCTTCCATTGAATTCTCTGTTCCTGCCAATCTTCCTCTCTTTTAAAAAGACTCTAATCTCCACATTCCCTTGATGTCTATGTTCGCAAATATCTTATACTGGCAGGTGAAATATGTCTTGAGTCTTCTGACTGTTCATAGATGTGCTTCGAACGTTTCCTATTAGTTCTTTATCTCTTTTTCCTTTATCGTTCCCTTCCTCTCATTAATATTGCTTGCTAGATAGAATTTCTAACAGTGCTGATAAAGCCCTTACTCTACACTCGGCTGCAAATATATTGGTACTCTACACCCTTACTCTACACTCGGCTGCAAATATTCTTGGGAAATATACTGCTAAGTTTTTGATAGCTTTAATGCTAGGAAAGTTTATTCACTGTAATATGCAAGGTTTTTTTTTCAGTATATATCTTGCAGATTTATGAGTTTTCAGTTTTCATTTGGTCTGGTGCATATCTTGAGATTTTTCAAAGAAGGTTTTTAACCTAATCAATCCTGGTCTGGCATTTCGGCTTTACTCCCTATCTCAATGACGTAACGTGGCTTCCCTTTGTCTTCAAGTATTTTCCTTACAATTGCTTTAATGGGCTTTCCGTCTTCGTGCCTCGACCGTATGAATTTAACCCTACTATATTGGTAACTTGTTCTTTTTTTTTTTAATCATTTCATACCGAGCAAGGCGGAAATGCCACTGATGTGCAGGGGGCTACATAACTGTAAAAAGATTAATTAGAAAAGAGTGAGGAGTACAAACTAGTTAGAAAGGTGCAATAGAAAGCTGAGAAAGCAGGTGCGATGACAGATGCATAGGTGGAGAGAAGAGAAGGTTATACGGGGGTGGGGAGAGAGCTAGAGTCCAGTGGTTAGTAGATGAGTATTGACTTTGCATTTAAATTTCTGGGGGTTGTAGCCGTCAGGAAAGCAAGAATACGGGAGCGAGTTCCACAGGCGGGAAGTACGAGAGAAGAAGCTGCAGGAGTAGAATTGTCGTCTGCATTTGGCTAACCTGACTGTGAATGGGTGGGGCCCAGTTGCCAGTCTGGTTGCACGAGTAAACACCTGTTGAGGAGGCACCAGTGACTTAAGTTCGTCCGAGCAGAAGCCATGAAAGTATTTATAGAACAGACAAAGGGAGGCCACATCTCGACGGTGGGGAAGTGGCTGCAGTCGAGCCGCCATATCAGTACCTATCACATTACAAATTCTCCTTTGGAGCCTGTCAAGAACACTGAGGAGAACGGCAGGGGCGCCTGACCATAAATGGAAGTAGTACTCCATGCACGGACGGATGGTTGACTTGTATAGATGCAGGATGGATTCAGGCGGAAAAACATCCTGGATCGATATAGTGACCCAACCTTCTTAGCAGTAGATTTTGCTATGGATTCAATATAGTGGTTCCATTTGAGTTCTGAGGACAGGGTAAGTCCGAGGAGGCGTAGTGTATTGCTCTCAGGGAGAATCGCTTGGTCCATGCTTATGGGAGGCAGGAGAGGTTGCCTGTAATGGTTGACAGACAACAGCTTGGTCTTAGACGAATTGAAGTTGACAAGCCACTTCTTGCCCCAGTTCGCCACAGAGTGTAGATCCCGTTCAAGGTCAGCAGCGAGATTATGTCTGTCCACCACGACAGGTTTCTTACTGGTGCGGGAGTATATTGTAGTGTCATCTGCGTAGATGCCTACTTGGGACTTGATCTCATCTGGGAGGTCGTTGATGAAAATAAGGAAGAGCGTCGGGCCCAGGATAGAGCCTTGTGGGACACCAGCATTCGTGCTATAGGATGAAGAGGCACGCTCATTCAAAACGACATTCATTTTGCGGTTATTTAGAAAAGATCGGATTAGATCAAGCAGGCGACCGGTAATACCGTAACCTCGTAGTTTGCATAGGAGGCCAGAGTGCCAAATCCTGTCGAAAGCCTTGGAGATGTCCAGAGAAACCGCGCGAGCCTCGTCAGACTCATCAAGGGCCTGTAGCATGTACTCCGTTACGGTTGTTAGCAGGTCGGCCGTGGACCTGGCAAAGCGGAAGCCATATTGCCTGTCAGAGAAGAATTTGTGGACCATGAGATGATGAACTATTTCAGCATTGATTATGGCCTCGAATACTTTCCCGAATATCGGTAGAAGACTGATAGGGTGATAGTTGGATGGGTCCGAGTGTTCGCCACAATTCTTAAATACAGGAACGACTGAAGAGAACTTCCAGCATGCAGGAAAGCAGGAAGCAGAAAGGCAGTAGTTAAATAGTTTAGAGAGGACAGGGGAAAGTTCAGGAGCACACCTCTTAAGGACTATCACCGGGATTCCATCGTCTCCACACGCGTTATGGGGGTCGAGTTTTGAAATTACTCTGGATACAACTGTCGGGGTAATATATACGTCGTGCAGTTTGGCCTCAGTTCTAATAGGGAAGTCGGGTGGGTGTACTCCGGACGAGTCAAATGTGGAGTTGGATGAAAATCTGCGGGCAAAGCACTCAGCTTTTCCACAGATGACGTGAGAACCTCATATTCATGGATTAAAGGAGGTATTGAGGATTTCCTATTGTTGAGCACTCGTTTGCAAATCCTCCAATAGTCCTTGGAGCCGAACTTGCGGTCAGCTATGTGCTGTCGCATTCTCTCAGCAAACAACCGTTTGGCGTCATTTAGGGTTCTCTTGCACTCATTGCGAGCAGATATGAACAGGCGCCTATTGTGATCAGATGACTGTCTCCGGAATAGACGGAAGTAATGGTTCCTGTGGGCAATGGCGGCGGAGAGGAATGAGCAATACTTCCTGGTGGGTATGAAGGCATCAATGCCAGCGTTCACCCATGACGAAACCTCAGAGGCACATTCATCAACTGATAGGTCGAACACTTTTCCCCAAGGGACGTGGCAGAGGAAATCGCGAAAGGCATCCCAGTCAGCTTTTTGGTACATGTAGGAGGTCCTATAGGTAGGGGGCTCCTGGGGGGAGTGAGATTGGAAAGAAATACTGAGAGAGACTACAGCGTGGTTGGAGTTGCCGAGAGGGCAAAGCTGCGAGACTTGACAGGCGTCATCTTACCGTTTTACTGTTGAACTAGCCAAATGTAACGGTCTATCCGTTTTTCGTCTTGCTTTACTAACTTGTTTTACTCCCTTCAGGTTTCTTGCTTCTATACTAACTGCAAGAATTTTAATGCAAATCGCCAATCGCTGTCTCCTGTCTTCTCGAATATTGTCTTTTCTCTTCACTTGTCCTCATGAACGTTTTCTCATTCTGTTTAACTTCCAGAATGTCGATGTGTCTTTGTGGTATTATCACAATGCATGTGATAAAAAGATTTCAAACATTTTCTGCGATGAGGAATTATCGTTACTACACACTGGTTGATTATACCTGCTGTCTATATCTTGGTTGTTATAGGCACAACGTTTAAAATATTTTTGAGATTAGGATTTATCATTATTATACACTGATTGATTCGAATTGGCGTTCATATTTTGTTTATTATAGTCATAATGTGTCAGCTATTTATATATTAATTTAGTACAAAGAAGAGAGTACTGGATTGCTATGTAATGTCAGTTCTTCAATATGCAGTGAATGCTGGACAATATCATCAAAGATCAAAGAAAAACTTGAAGCAACTGAAATGTAGTTCTACAGAAGGATGCTGCGGATATCATGGACCGAGCATGTGAGCAATTATGAAGTTTTGGAAAGGATGGAAACGAATAGGAAATTAATATTGAGAATCAGGAAGAGACATTTAAAGTTCCTGGGGTATGCAATGAGGAAGGAGGGCTTGGAGAACCTGATACTAACAGGTCAGATAGAGGGAAAACGAGACAGAAAAAAGCAGCAGATAACATATTTGAAGGGCCTGATCAGATGGATGACAGAACGGGGGTTGCGTTGTGTTACAGGATAAAGACTGCTAAGAGCCACCAGAGATAGGGAGACGTGAAAGGCCATGATCACCTACGTCCTGAAAGCACAAGACACAAAGAAGAAGAAGAAGAAGAAGAAGAAGAAGAACTAGTGTCGTTATCTTGATTGTTATAATCTTGATTGTTATAATCAAACTCTTTCACTTATATTCTAGATAATATTATTAATATTATACACTGGAACTCGTCTTCATATCTTTGTTGTTATATTGTAACCACAACATATCGGCTATTTTTTAGATAAAGAACTATACCTATTATACATTGAGTTATTAAAACTGGTGTTTATATTTTGGCTGTTATGTTTACATTGTCCCTTCTATTTCTGAGATAAACAATTACAATTTTATAAATATTTACCGGGGCTTCTACCACGCAGCAGATATGACACAGGTGGTTTATCGGCAGTGTCGTGGGAAATTTTTCAAATCCCCTCCGAACGAGTATCTACATGGTGGCTGTTATAGTCGCAAGATTCTGGCTATTTCTGATATTAATATTAATGATTGTTAAACACGAATTATCATTATTGTTTCGATTTGTTTATATTCTTCTCTCCTTCGCTGAAGCTCATCATAAATCCATATTATTTACAGATAGACGTGAGTTAAGTTTATGTAACTTTTCAGATGATCATTAGTTGGTCTCAAACTATTGTAATTCATAAATTCGTTTTCTCCAAAAATAGGCAGTAATACAATGATGAATTAACTAAGAAATAAGACTAATTATCTTCACTAGACAGTCTATAGAACAGATTAAAGGTTTCTGGTCGTATAATAGACTGTTTCTGGTCGTATACTCGACCGTTTCAAGATAGAATACATAAATGGTAAAAGCTGAAATTTGCAAGATCTAAAACGTTGTGACTACAGATGTGTCAGTCAGTCAATCAGTTAAGTGCCATACGTGGTACACGCTTTGGGCGATCAGGTTTTTGCGGTAGACTGGTTGCCAGCCAAATATATAGAAGCCAGTATGTCCTATTATTTAACCAATAACTGGAGGGAAGAGACGGATTAATACCTTTCCCAAGAGTATTTGTGCGTAAGTGAATGTAAGGAATTCAACTGGAATTCGAGCTCGGTTACCCGATTTGTCGTTCCGAATCGATATTCACTGCACCAGTACACGAGTGCAAATAAATCAATGATAAATTATGATCTCAGAATGTAGTGGAACTTTAAGACTGAAACAACCAAGATGAGAAGAGAATTTCGAATAAATTATTCATTAATTATTTATATATTGTTATTCTTATTAATACGCGTGGGTGCGTGCAGTCAAAATGTCGACAAAATATTTATATCGATATGTCGTCTAAAATGATGGCAGCATATATACTGATGGACCTACTATTAAGTATCTTACATTAAAACCCAAGAAAAAAAAATAATCCAACACCTCATCACGAGGGAAATATATATGCTAAATCATACGCTAACAGTCTACCTTCTTCTATCGAGCGCCCATAGCTCAGAGGTAGAATCGCCGACTGACGCCAATTCGGTCGGGTTTCAAGACTGGTAAAAAGCAATCAGATGTCTAACCGTACTAATGAGCTGTGATACAGCGAAACAGATCAGTCTGCGTATGAGTATATATATATATATATATATATATATATATATATATATATATATATATATATTACGGTTAGTTTCTCAGATTAAGGAAATAAAGTTAACAGCCGATATATTTAATTTATTTGTTGGATCATTATTTTTCATCGGTACTCGTATTTGAATAGATATTCTGCTTTTAATTAAACAGTGCATTTATACATATAACGACCCACAACGAGGGATATATATATATATATATATATATATATATATATATATATATATATATATATATATATATATATATATGGGGGGGGGTGTATTCATATTTTACAGTAAGTTTCTGAGATTAATGAAATAGTGTTAACAGCCGACATATTTAATTTATTTGTTTGAACATTATTCTAATCGATATTCGTATTTGAGTAGATGCTCTGTTTTTAATTAAACAGTATATTTATATATATAACTCTGCCGGCCTTGATACTTTTAAGAAATCTTGTTAGAAAATTTGTGTCATTCGGCTTGATTCCTACGCGCTACCTCTAACAACATAGAGGAGGCCATCAATTGATCTGGTGCGGCTTTAACCACTCGACCACGAACGAGTGCACAGTTTAAACAAAGCAAAATCAAGTTTCATAAACTTACGATTTTTCGTAAATACCAACCTCTGCTCTAAAAGCGTGTCGTAATGTAAACATATAATGTTACGGAATGTTCCAGAGATTAACGAAATGGAATTAAAACACGACATATTTAATTTATTTGGTTGAACATTACTTTTAATCGATACTCGTATTTGAGTACACATTCTGTTTTTAATTAAATAGTATATATATACATATATATATATATATATATATATATATATATATATATATATATATATATATATATTATAACGTTAAAATATCACTACAAATGTGGCTATCTTGTTTCGACTCTACTTGTGTCTTATTAAGTGATGAGGTTTATTTCAATTCGAAAAGTTTTAAAAAGTTAAAAATTAGCCCAGCCTCCTTAATCAGAGAGACATTGTTGCATAGACAAGGTGGATCAATCAAAATAAAGTAATTTCTAATTTGAAGAATATGAAAACAGACTTTAAAATCAATTTTTAGAGACATTAATATTAATATTTGATTAAATTGAGATCAGCATTATTAATCGACTATTAGATTCACTTTATTTTTATTGCGAATTTTAAATTCTAAGTTTAACAAATCATTAGATTTAGATTATTATAAAGCATCCAGATATTAAACAAGGAAAAGACATGAACGCACACATACAAACCTACAAACATCCAAACATGAACAAATAGACGAGAATACACACATACACTAGTAAAAAGACACATATACAGATTAATATACGCACGCATATATACATACACAAATTTTTAAATTTTCCTTTTATCGACATGTCAATTTATCTGTTAAATTTTAAAGCCAGGTTTGGAAAACGACTGTAAATGCTACAATATTAGATGCATAAAAGAGCGAATTCGTAAGATGACAAGGGCATTAAATGGATGAGGTCAAGACAAACAAAATCATATTTCAGTGCATAAACAAATAAACATAATTGGATATATACAACTGAATGATGTCCACATTACACCTTCGCTTGTCTCTAATATAATCTTAAAACTTGACCCTCACAAAGTGAGCGGTGGTGACGCAATCCCAACCATAGTCTTAAAGAAATGTGTCCCTGAACTCTCTTCTGTCCTTTCTAAGCTCTACAACCTCTTCCTATCTGCTTCCTGCTTTCCAGCCTGTTGGAAATCTTCCTCTGTAGTTCCTATATTTAAAAACACTGGAGAACCCTCTGACCCTGCAAATTACCGCCCTATCAGCCTTCTTCCGATCTTTGGCAAAGTGTTTGAAGCCATTATCAACGCCGAGGTGGTTCAGCAACTCACAGCACACAGGCCCCTCTCGGACAAGCAATATGGTTTCCGCTTCACCAGGTCTACTGCTGATATGCTAACGACCATGAATGGCGAAGCCCGAACCGTTGCATTGGATATATCTAAGGCGTTCGACAGAGTTTGGCATGTTGGCCTTCTATGTAAACTGCGGAGCTATGGTATAACTGGACATTTGTTTGAACTTATCCAGTCATTCCTCTCTAACCGCACAATGAAGGTGGTATTAAACGGACATGCCTCTCAGAACTACCATACAAATGCAGGTGTCCCCCAAGGCTCCATCTTAGGTCCTACACTCTTCCTGATATACATTAATGATCTCCCTGATTCCATAAGAGCCCAAACTTTCTGCTTCCTGCTTTCCTGCATGCTGGAAATTCTCCTCAGTCGTTCCTGTCTTTAAGAATTGTGGTGAACACTCGGACCCATCCAACTATCGCCCTATCAGTCTTCTACCGATATTCGGGAAAGTATTCGAGGCTATAATCAATGCTGAAATAGTTCATCATCTCACTGCCCACAAACTGTTCTCCGACAGGCAATATGGATTCCGCTTTGACAGGTCCACAGCCGACCTGCTAACAACTGTAACGGAGTACATGCTACAGGCCCTTGATGAGTCTGACGAGGCTCGCGCGGTTGCTCTGGACATCTCCAAGGCTTTCGACAGGGTTTGGCACCCTGGCCTCCTATGCAAACTACACGGTTATGGTATTACCGGTCGCCTGCTTGACCTAATCCAATCTTTCTTAAATAACCGCAAAATGAAGGTCGTTCTGAATGGGCGTGCCTCTTCATCCTACAGCACGAATGCTGGTGTCCCACAAGGCTCTATCCTGGGCCCGACGCTCTTCCTTATTTTCATCAACGATCTCCCAGATGAGATCAAGTCCCAAGTAGGCATCTACGCAGATGACACTACAATATACTCCCGCTCCAGTAAGAAACCTGTCGTGGCGGACAGACATAATCTCGCTGCTGACCTTGAGCGGGATCTACACTGTGTGGTGAACTGGGGTAAGAAGTGACTTGTCAACTTCAATTCCTCTTAGACCAAGCTCTTGTATGTCAACCATTACAGGCAACCTCTTCTGCCTCCCATAAGCATGGACCAGGTGATTCTCCCGGAGAGTAAAACACTACGCCTCCTCGGACTTACCCTGTCCTCAGAACTCAAATGGAACCACTATATTGAATCCATAGCAAAATCTACTGCTAAGAAGATTGGGTCACTATGTCGATCCAGGATGTTTTTTCCACCTGAATCCATCCTGCATATATACAAGTCAACCATCCGTCCGTGCATGGAGTACTGCTGCCATTTATGGTCAGGCGCCCCTGCCGTTCTCCTCAGTGTTCTTGACAAGCTCCAAAGGAGAGTCTGTAATGTGATAGGTACTGATCTGGCGACTCGACTGCAGCCACTTTCCCATCGTCGAAATGTGGCCTCCCTTTGTCTCTTCTATATATACTTTCATGGCTTCTGCTCGGATGAGCTTAAGTCACTGATGCCTCCTCAACAGGTGTTTACCCGTGCAACCAGACTGGCAACTGGGTCCCACCCATTCACAGTCAGGTTAGCCAAATGCAGACGACAATTCTACTCCTGCAGCTTCCTCTCTCGCACTTTCCGCCTGTGGAACTCACTCCCGTATTCTTGCTTTCCTGAGAGCTACAACCTCCAGAAATTTAAATGCAAAGTCAATACTCATCTACTAACCACTGGCCTCTAGCTCTCTCCCCTCCCCTGTATAACCTTCCCTTTCTCTCCGCCTATGTATCTGTCATTGCACCTGCTTTCTCAGCTTTCTATTGTTCCTTTCTAACTAGCTTGTACTCCTCACTCTTTTCTAATTAATCTTTTTAACCCCCTGCACATCAGTGGCGTTTCTGCCTTGCTCGGGGTGAAATGTTTTAAAAAAAGATAGATTTGTACGCCGATGACACCACAGTTTACTCTCGCCTCCTACAAAAATCTGGTGTAGGCGTCAAAGCTAATCTCGCAGCCGAGATTGAAAAAGAGCTCCAATCCATATTGGACTGGGGTAAGAAATGGCTAGTAAATTTTAATGCTTCTAAAACGAAGCTACACTCAATTAACCATCATCGACAATCTCACCTACCTCCCATTAGCATGGACCAGGCTTGCCTCCCAGAGAGTAAAACACTACGCCTCCTTGGTCTCACACTTTCAGCGGACTGACTATATCGAATCCATTGCTAAATCCGCTGCTATGAAAGTCGGTTCTCTGTGTAGGCCCCAGAAGTTTTTTCCGTCTAAATCTATCCTGCACATTTATAAATCTACCATCCGCCCGTGCATTGAATACTGCTGCCATATCTGGTCGGGTGCACCTGCTGTTCTCCTCGGGCTTCTCGATAAGGTTCAGAGGAGGTTCTGTAATGTGATAGATACCGACTTGGCAGACCGCCTGCAGTCTCTCTCCCACCGGCGCGACGTGGCTTCCCTGTGTCTCTTCTATAAATACTTTCACGGCTTCTGCTCCGATGAACTTAGATCACTGGTGCCCCCTAAATACGAATTTGAACGAGAAACTAGATTAGCAACTAGATCCCACCCTTTTACAGTGAAACCGATAAAATTCAGCCGTAACTTCTACTCCAACAGTTTCTTTCCTCGCACTTCCCGACTGTGGAATTCTCTTCCACACGATTGCTTCCCCGACGGCTACAATCTCCAGGAGTTTAAATGTAAGGTCAATAGACACCTACTAACATGCTCCTATTCTATCAAACACTCTTCCCTCTGCCCAACCCTCATCCTCGCTATCCTTACTCATCTGTCACCTTCCTCCTGACATTCCCTATGTCTAACCACTCCTTCTCTTTAACTTCCCCTATGTAGCCCCATGCGCAATAGTGGCAGTGGAATGCCTTGCTTGGGGTGAGATGATTAAAAAAAATAAAAAAATATATACTTACGCAAATACAAGCCAAAAACAAAAACACACGAGACTAAAAACTCCACAGATCATCCTATACAAAATAAAAAATATAACCACCCACATGAAAATACTTATACAAAACCTCGGGCATTAACATACGCAAATAAGCGCAGGAATATTCAAACAGAAGCATACGCACACATACAAATATAAAACGTAGATAGACAAGAATATATATATATATATAGAGAGAGAGAGACACGCACACTAGATTTAAACGTGATTTTATTAAATTATCAACCCACAATAATAATCACGTTTACATCTGGTCATAACACATTACATGGCATCTAAATATACGGTTCTGTTATCATTTCGAGCTCTCACGCGGTTTGATGTCATAGAACCGCATTACAAATTTGAGGACTGCGTTTGCTATCTTTGGTAACTGTTGCCGTTGCTTAGCGGAGTTTTATGGCAACAAAAGATAAAACCATCGCTGATGGTGGATGTTTGTGTATTAACGTCCTTTTAACCTGAAGATGGCTCATATGAGCCGAAAGCTTAGAACCTACTTAATTAAAAATTATCAAATGTTGGAGAATTTTTGTCTTTATTTTCAACTGAAATTAAAGCCAAAATACGATGTTTAGAACGGCTCATGATTAAACATAATAGACATTCATTGTCTCTTATAATTAACAGTACATGTTAGGAAACATATATATATATATATATATATATATATATATATATATATATACACATAAATACACATACATGCAAGGACAGGGTAGGTAGGGATGAAATAATATTCCATATTCGAAGAAACACTATTCTTGAAAAAGGGGGAGGAAAGCCTAGACCTATAAGTACCAACAACCAAGACCAGGAAACAATAACACTCAAAACCCGTGCGAAACCGATACCCCCGCACAAAAAACGCAATCACCAAGTACTAGCCCAACAACCGGTGCCACAACAAAGACGTGCCGAGACCCCGCCAAACGATGCATGCCAGAACAAGGTCCATCGAACACCAGCATGACAATCGATGCCGGGCAGAACACCCAACAACCATACAACCCGACGATCAATGCCGATAGCACATGGAGAACGAGAAACCCAGCAAGGATTAACCAGAACGTCCAACCCGAATAAAACCACCCACCAAAAAAGGCAGTTAAAAGGTTATACATAAATTGTCAATATTACAAACCGGATTTAATGTAACTACTGAACTATGTTTACAATGAACAGTGAGCTCATTCCTCTGGTTTAACAGGTTAACCTTGTCTCTAAATTTGATAATTTTCTAACTTTTCGTAGAGGTAGCAAGTTGCACGGAAGAAGTTAGAAGTTCGGACCTTTCCAAGGATTTTCTATTTAACAGTTGGTGTTTTCTCTTTTTCCTTTAAAGACCAGTAGTACTTAGATAATGAAGTGCTGTATTTATAAGAACTATTGTTGAAAGATAAAGTGTGTTGAAACCAGCGAGTTCTGAACGGGTTTTTAGTAGGACCGATATAAACCTTTTTAGTATTAGGATTTTCAATTGTGAAGACGGTACAAAGATAAACTATGGAGCTAGCTAGACAATTATTATGCAATGGGCATTCTTTAGGATTTCTACAATTACATCTGCTAGTATTAGTTCTTTTGTCCTTGGTACGATCTATTTGGGCATTGTAATTTACCGTGTTTTTTTGTATCTTTATACTTGTCGAGGACTTTGTTATTATGTTTTTTATTTATTTTTTGTAAATTATCCGAGCAACAATAGCTTAACTTGAGTGTATTATTATTGAATATTTTGCTAAAAGGATTAGTTTCGGTGAAGTGTTTGCCAACCAGTTTGAAGAAGGTTTGTTCCAGTTTAGTTTTAACCATCATGTTGTAGGGATAGGTAAACCAGATGATTTTCTAAATCTTTTCTTATAGTTGTTATCATTGCCAGTAGCGTTTCTGAATTTGATACCTGTAGCCCTATAACTGCTGTTTCTAACGGCAGAATTATAAAATTTACTATGCTGATCATAGATGAGTTGTTGCTGAGTCTAGATTCAATAGAAGATAGTATATGTTTAATGACTAATGGGGGGGGTTAAAATTAAGATTTATGTAAATTTGGTTGTAGTTAGCCTTCATATAAGCTTCGAAAGAATTATTACGATCCAGAGTAACATCTAAAAAGTCTACCTGCTTAATATTGGTGGTTATTCTTACCCTAATGCCTAAACTTTTCATTCCCTGTGTATTATCTTCCTAATACGGTCAACCCTAATTTTAGTAGAATCTTTAACAATCAGTAAACCATCGTCTCTATAGAGATCTATACCTTCTGCATCCACATCCTCGTAAGTGGTTAAGTTGTAAAGAATAAATAATCCCACAAGGTCTGAGGCTTCAGCCGAAGCCAGGGAACCTATTGCAATCATCAAAAATTCATCGGAGGTCTTTTAGTCCATTGTTCTTCAATTATAAATCAGAACAGAACTTCTACATTTTAGTATAATATCTCAGCCTTGGTATTTTTGAGAAATTTTATTAGGAAAATGTGTGTCATTCGACAGGATTCGAATCTGTGACCTTTATCAATATATATATATATATATATATATATATATATATATGTTCTCAGACGCATCAGGTCAATTGATAGCTGTTGTTAGGGTTCGCAGGTTCGAATTCTGCCAAATAATACACATTTTTCTAACATAATTTCTCAAAAGACCTGTAGAGTTGTATTTATATCAATCGATATTTTCCACGTCTCCCTACTAGGACGCGGATGCGAGACAATGTCAAAGTTTAATGTGGGGAGCTCGAACGCGGACGAGCGGGTAAGGGCCAAAAATTGCCCAGTCCCTGCAGCCGCCCGTCACGCTGTCGTAGTCCACCCGTCTTATGCAATGGGGTGACACGACCTCGGGCACCTCTCAGTATAATTTTTCTCAACTGCACGCCTGTCCTCGGACAGAGATACAACTGATCCGCACTCTGTCTTCGATTTTGATCCCCACACAAAACGGAATATCTCCTCAAATACGAGTATCGATTAAAAGTAATGTTCAGACAAATAAATTATATATATATATATATATATAATGATTTTATTACAATATAGAGGATTAATAAAAATAATCAAAATGTTTGACCTCGGTTTTACAATATTGTTCAACACTGAGAGAAGAATGCGGCTTAAGAAAAGAAAAAGAAAAAGAATGATCGAGCGTTTGACGATGTTCAGCAGTTTTTTTAAATGCTTCTGTCTTCTTCCTGATATGTTTACAGAAATGCATACATTTGTAAAAACATCGTTTATCTTGAGAAAGGCAGCTGTCCTGATAATCAACGCGTCAAAGTGAATGAAACATCGCCAGCGTGAAGACATGCAACTGAATCGTGCTTAATATGATGGTGATCTTGCTCATCTTGCAAGTTTCTGTTAGTTGATTAGTTACTAAGAGGATTTAATCAGACAGTTTCGTATAAATCTCATGAAACTTTTTTCAGAATGTGTACCTCAAGATGTTCTTCGAAATTACAGTCGTTTGCAAAAAAATATTACGCAGGTTCCGTTGATGTCACATTGTTGTTTCGTAAAGCGTACATGTGGCCATTGAATATTTTATTTAATTTTCCGTTTTACAATAATAATAACTAGAAATAGCAGTCGAAGACCGTAAATCTCCGGCAAGGCGATACCTACGGCATCTCAGTGATTAGCAAGAGATAATTATTACAATAAAAATCTGCAATGAACTTGTCCGCTCCCAAGAGTGAAAATACAAAAATGAACTCTACCGCTCTCAAAATTAAATGCACCCTTAAAATGAAACAGGGGAGATAGTTAATTATTTACAATTTATTATTTAGATAATTTATTATTTATTATTTATCTAGGGAAGGTAATTCTCTATTTGGCATGTGAAAGGTAAGAAATAAATTTTAGTAATAAAACCGGAAATATAAACCAGAAACTTTATCCCGTACCGGATTGATCCAAAAACTTAATCAGTTTGTCATGAGGCCAATCATTCCTGAAATTTTATCCGAATTTCGGTTTTGAGATATCTTGACCACAGACAAAAAAAAAAAAAAACAAAACGCTAACGAATACAATACCTCCGATTTAAGGCGGAGGTAATGATAATAACAAAGTTGAAAGTTACTACCAAGAAGTTGTATGATTGAGCAAACAGCGCCGTACATTTTCAGGGTTCCATAATAATGTCATTCCATGCCTCAATCGGTGTACACCAAGAGTGTCTTCTCTCCCTACGCTCTTTAACTTGAATTCTTTGAACGCATCAAGAATGTCACTTTTGAGGTAACAACATCATACACCTTTGCTTTGCTGGTCTAGATGGTCTAGAGGGGAAAAAAAAAGATCTCGTAGGTCAATTTTTTTTCTTTTTCTTAATTATTTAATCCCATGCAAGACATTGAAGCTTCTAAGTCACAAGGGGTTACTGAGTGTGAAAACATCTACGAAAAACATTATTAAGAAAAAAGTTCAATAAAATAATTCTTAGCTAATAAGACAAAATATAACGATTAAAATTGCATTTCAAGTTCTGAAAATCAAATTTGAGTGGAAAGCAAGAAACCGAAAGGAAATTTCTGAAACGAGAAGTGTAAGAGAAGGAGCTATTTTCATAGAACTTACGGTTATATATAACCGTTTTAACTTTAAAATAATGAGACGTTGCCGCTTAAACTTGAATTCATAAAGTCTGCGTAGAAATAGAAAAGTTCGTTAAAACAAACCGCATGTAAATATTTATAGAAAAGATACAGGGAAATTACGTTCTGGTGGTGGGAAAATGATTGAAGCCAATGTCTCAGGTTAGGAACAATAACGTTGCATATTATTCTATGTATTTATCTAAAGAATATTTAAATACATAGCAAAATCACCAGACCAGATGTGAGATGTCGAAAACATGGATGAACGGTAGACTTATATAGGTGTTATAAAATTGTCTAAGACGACACAGTGAACGAACGTTCCTAGCAGCAGGCCTAGCATTTGATATTGATACAGTACAATCGATACACTTCCTGCCAGTAGAAAACGTTAGACCGAAAAGGTTCAATGAGTCACTTTCCTTGAAGTTAAGAACCTGGATATAGCATTCTCTAGATATGGCCTGGTGAGTCATGTTGAAACAATATCAGATTCAGGATGATCAACGAGAAAGAGTTTTCAAGTAAGATAATTGTCGAGGATAAGGAACTTAAAGTAATGAGTCAATTTAAATATCTTGACTTAATTATCAGCGACAACGGCTGGTGAATAGAGATATTTTCAAGAGCAGCCCATACAATGACAGCTGTCCAAACTATCTGGAAAGACATTTGCTTAGAATCAACGTTTACATGATTGATTATATTGGTTCTATCAATCTCTCTGTACGCGTAGAAATTTTGGACATTAACTAAAGAACTACAGCGTTGAATTCAAGCATAAGAAAACAGATGCTGTAGAACACTCCTAAACTTCTTCTACATGGGCCGTATCATAAATGACGCAGTGTGAGATGTCCCTGGCTACGACGATAAACTAAAACTGGCAGAAAAACCTCTAATCTGGTGATTGGATGTTTTGAGGAGCATGAAGAAAGCTCTTAATTGCTGCTGTTCCCAAGTTCATCCAAAATCGGAGTGGAAGCACCAGATATGAACAAATAGGGATTCCCATAAAAGAAAAACCAATGTGAAAGCATAAAAATACATTTTATAGTAATATTACCAGTAAAACGTTTTGCAGCAACAGTACATTTTGTAACAGAAACACCAACATTAAAATTTATAGCAAAATTACCAACAAACATTTTATAGCAAAATAACCAACAAACATTTTATAGGAAAATGACCAACAGTACATTTTATTGTAAAATGGCCAATAATAAATTTTATTGGAAAATGACCAACAATATTGCAAAATTTTATTGGAAAATGACCAACAATATTATTTTATTGCAAAATGACCAACAATACATTTTATAGCTAAAAGACCGACAATATATTTTATAGTAAAATGACCAACAACACATTTTATTGTAAAATGACCAACACTACATTTTATAGCCATAGTCATTTTAAAATGACCAACAATATATTTTATCTGTAGTTGAATGCATACATTAGCATTCAAGCATTTTGGTATTAAATAACCCACAGAAGTTGATATACCGCTAAAGAAAATCAACCAATTTCAAGGAACTTTCATGACATTTATTAATCTAATACACTTTAATTTCTTAAATAAAAATGTATTCAACGTCAATAAATCTACAGCATAAAAGATACACAGCACCACATCCAATAATTATGCCCACACAAAAATGTTATCGAATATGTATTCAATTATGAAAGCAGAATAACATAACATTTAATCATTTCACCCCAAGCAAGGCATTCCATTGCCACTATTGCGCATGTGGCTACATAGGGGAAGATAAAGAGGAGGAGTGTTTAGGTGTAGGAAATGTCAGAAGGAAGGTGATAGATGGGTAGGCATACCGAGGATGAGGGTTGGGCAGATGGGAAGAGTGTTTGAAAGAATGGGAGCGAGTTAGTGTGTTAGGAGGTGTCTATTGACCTTACATTTAAACTCCTGGAGATTGTAGCCGTCGGGGAAGCAATCATGTGGAAGGGAATTCCACAGTCGGGAGGTGCGAGAAAAGAAACAGTTGGAGTAGAAGTTGCGGTTGCATTTGATCGGTTTCACTGTAAAAGGGTGGAATCTAGTTGCTAATCTAGTTTCTCGTGCAAATTCGTATTTAGGGGGCAGCAGTGATCTAAGTTCATTGGAGCAGAAGCCGTGAAAGTATTTATAGAAGAGACACAGGGAAGCCACGTGGCGCCGGTGAGAGAGAGACTGCAGGCGGTCTGCCAAGTCGGTATCGATCACGTTACAGACCCTCCGCTGATTTTTTTTATTTCAAAGCTCCAAAATAAATTAAATTCTGGAATTAAATGACCTATAAGGAGAGATATGTTGTTAAACAAAGAAAACAAACTATCAAACAAACGCGGTGTGAGACATCATCAGACAAGAAACTGAGCTTGTGGAAGACATAATAATCACCATAAATATAGGAAGTTGAAAAGGTGGGCAGGTCGTTAGAGCCAGTAATCTTCCCACTGCAATCCTACAAGAAAATAAAGCAAAATAAGAAAAAGAGTTTGTATTGCACATCATAACAGCGGAAAATCTTCCCACTACATCCCTACCAGGAAACAAAGCCAAATAAGGAAAATAAATTATATAAACAGATCATAAGAGCCAACAATCTTCTCACCGTCATCATGCAAAGAAATATTGCAAAATAAGAAAAGAAAATGGTGTTGGTTCATCATAAACGCTAACAATCTTGCCACTGCTATTCTGCAAGGAACTAATTCAAAATAAAAAAAAATTAATTAGTATGGGCACCTCATAAGAGCCAACAATGTCCCCACAGCTATCTTACAAGGCAATGAGGCAAAATACGAAACACAAATGGTATAGATGTGTCATAAGAGCCCATAATCTTTCCACTGATATCTTATGATGAAGTAAGGCAAAATAAGAAAAGGAAAAGGCATGGGCACATCTCAAGTGCCAACGATCTTCCCACTGACATCCTACAAAGAAAAAAGGTAAAGAAATGCTGTGGTCACACTTTTGGAGCCAACAATTCTACCAGTGACATTCTACAAGAAAATAAGATAAACTAAGAAAATGTAATGGTATGCGCCTTACATAAGAGCCAATAATCATCCATTTTCATTCTAAAAGTAAATAAGGAAAAATAAGAAAAATTAATGTTATGGGCTCATCATAAGAGCAAAACAATTTTCCACATTGACATCTTACAAGGAAATAAGGTAGAATTTCAACAAGTTTTGTTATGGGCACATTTCAAGAACCAACAATTTTTTAATTGCCATCCTACAAGGAAATAAGGAAAAATAAAAAAAAGTAAAATTTTATAGGCTCATCATAAGAGCCGACAGTCTTCCTACTGCCACCCGACAAGAAAATAAGGCAAAATAAGAAAAAGTATTGGCACATCATAAGAACCAACAATCTTCCTATCCTACAAGGAAATAAGGTATTATAAGAAAACAAAAACTCAGAGGTAAAAATGGAGTTGCAATATTACTGAGTTGATTAGAAAACCATTCACTCGGGTTCGAGTAGCAACATGCAACTGGCACTTATGGAGGCAGCCAGTTAGGAACTCTGCTTTGTAGTGAACCTATGCCAACATCTGATCAGTGAACTGATGATAAACTTGTAATTTAATTACTCTCAATGAAGACTGGTGAAAAATTAATGCTGACATGGGTTACGGTGATTAACCAGTCAAGCATTTGTAATGACTGCCAATGACAAAGAGCTTTCAAGCAAAATAAAAGTCAGTAGTCAGGAACTTGACTTATTGAGACAAATTAAATATTTTGACTTGATTATAAGTGAAGTTGGCTGAAGAATAGAAATAATTTCAAGAGTTGCATAAATTATAGCAGACTTCGCAAAAGACTAAATAAAATTAGTATTCGCAAAGCACAAAATAAAATAATAGCTCATTGGCTCTTGAAATTTTGGTAGGTCGCAGTTCGAATAAACTGAAATGTTTTTTTGTTTTGTTTTTTAACGTTCGTTTGAGTGAAGTAAGCATGATGGTAGTGGTTGAGCGTGACCTTTCGTTTAACACGGTGTCAGATTCATAACCCCGATGGGAGAAATGAAGAGTTAATGTATCGCTAACATTTTTTCTAGAAAACAAAATTAGTCACGAGGTGGGAGTGGCACGAGAGAAATTGGATCCGATGTGCGTGGCATGACTTCACGTTCATCGCGAGATAAAACGTGTGTTGATCCGTGCCGCATGATATTCTGGTGAGAACATGATCGAACCACGTGAAGTCATGCCCTAGCTAAACATTTGAATTTGGTATTAAGTTTTCACCATATAACGCGTACACACACACACACACACATACACACACACACATATATATATATATATATATATATTCTTCAAACGTTATTTTTAGTGCCTACACATTTTTGGTATTTTAAATAAACAGTGTCTACTCAAATACGTGTATCGACAAAAATACTTTTTAAAGTATTAAAAATATATGTGTTTTTGTATGTGTATGTGTGTGTTGTGTGTATGTGTGTGTCTGTATGTGTCTCTGTGAATTGATGAAACCTGATAGAAATACTAAAATTAGTTTTCAACACGTAAAATAATTTCTTAGTGACTTCTAGACTCCATTCAATCAAATTAATGTCATTAAGTCATTTGTTTCGAATTTTCGAGTTTTCATTCAAACTTTTGATTTTCTTGTGAAGATTCAAAGGTTTCTACCTACTCCCCTCATAGATCAGACGTTTATATAACTTCCTAATATCAGGTTGCCTTCCGTTTGTATTATTCTAAGTTTAGGGCCGAGTTCACTTCC
>JBBBDQ010028477.1:0-131065 GCA_037127315.1 Ascarosepion bandense
GACTCCCAATCCTTCATATACCATAATACCACAAATTTACGAGGGGCACCTAAAAACGGGTAAAACAACCATGACAATAAAACTGTATTTATGTACAATATAACATAATTTACAAGATTTAATGAAGAATGAAATGATGGGAGAGGGATGAACCCAAAAACAAACTGAAAAACAAATTTTGAACTAAAATATTAAACAATGTTAGTAAGACCCGTCCATCCCAGATAAAAAGAGACCGCTGTATTCCGCCAACTGGTGAAATCAAGAAGCACACTCACTAAGGAAGTGAGGAGTGGGGGTAAAAATTAATGGAATGGGACAATAAAAGGCTGAACCAGCCGAGATAAAAAATAGGCCAAAACAAACTGGGGAGGTTGGGAATCTCGACTTGGATCATAACAAAAGAGAAAGCCGGGTACAGGCTAGGAACACATTCATTCACTTTAACTAGGTACACAAAAGAAAGCTACCTTAACCAGGAATCCACAGGAATCCACCCCGATGTAACCAGCAGATCTAAAAGAGAAAATCAAGACTAGCCCCGTTCATGCGAACCAGGCTCGCCACATTTACCCACCTTTTGCTGAAGTTTGGCGAAGTCAAACGTTTCCAATCAGTTCTAATCCCTATTTTGAGCTGATGCTCAAAATATCGAATCAGATACTGATGTGAAAGACGCTGACCTCGCAAGACTTCCTCCGTTCGCGTCGTCCAAATCACCATTCGAGCCGTGGCTAGCAGCGACAGAAACACCATAGGCTTCATCCCAGAGAACGGGGGCGACACATTGTCGCAGGCAAATGCACGATCAATGAACACAAGCTCTCGCGGCGCGATACGAGCAGTCAACTCGCCTACACGGTCCCATAGATGGCGCACCCGCGAACAATGGTAGAAGGCTTGCGAAGCTGTTTCTTTCAAGCAAAGGTCACAGCGTTCACAATCGGGCAAATCCGCCAGGCCCCATATGAAGGCCTTGTCATTGAGAGGCAACCGATTTCGAGCCAATCCCCAGGTGAGCGAAAACTCGGTTTGCTGAGATAATCACTACCTGGCGGCCAAGACCAGAACGAGCTATGATCACGTGCCTTTCCGCTAGCTCCCTGCCCTCTATCCCACTTAAGGTCCAGGATGGCATTCCAGTCCCCCACTAAGACGAGTCGTGTTGAATCCACCAGGAAGGGCTCTAACCGCCGAAAAAAACGACGCGCTCCTCTCGGTTTTTGGGCGCATAAACTGCAACCAGTCGAAACGCATTGCTTTTCACTGCAATATCGGCCACGATCAGCTGGCCCTCGGCACTGGCATGGACAAGATCCACCTTCGCGTTCATGGTACGCTTAACCAGCAAAGAAACTTCTCTGGCAGACGGTTCCCATATGCTGAATAGACGACACTGAGTAGAAACACGTTAGTTCTAAGTCGTTAGACAGCACACAGGCATCGTCCTTGCAATCAGTGAGTCTCTTGGATCGCGGGGACATCCACACCGAAGGACAAGAGGTCCCGAAGCAGGCGAGCAGCTTCACTCCGATCCCTAAGGCTCTTCGCATTCAAGCTGGCTAACTTAATTGACATTACATCCCTATATAATGAGGGGTGGAGGATGACGGGGACCCTCCCAGCACAAAATTGAGACAATTTTTGAAGATATTTAGTTCCTGTTTGCGACATTTTTATTTTTGGAAACGCGTCCACGGCCTCCTGCACATAATCCCAGACTTTCAAGTTACCTCCGGTGTTTCTACTCAGTGTAAGCACACCGGGTGCGTCTGGGAAATTTGCCGGATCTTCGACCGCCTTTCCATCAACAGATGTAAGTTTAAATAGTGGCCTTAGGAGGGTTTTCCTCTGTAAGGAAAAGTCCCTCTCTAAGGCCTGCCTGTCTATTTTGCAAATATTTTCATAGTTTTTTTTTCTTTTTTTTTGGTGGGGGTTGTCCATATTGGGGGAGGGTTTGTTTATTTGTAGGGAGGATGTCTCTGGGTGAGGGAAGGAGACGAAAGGGATCTTACTGGGGAGACGATTGGCTCCTCCCCACTCAATTTTGGTATCTCACAGGCGAAGCAGGGGCAGATTGGGTCCTGAGGCGTCAATGATCTGTTCTGCCCTGCCTCGTTCAAATAGTTCCTTTTTTTCCCTTTTTAGTTGTCTGTTCCTCTCGTCCCCTTTTTAAGGATGATGAGCCTGGGAGAGTCATTTCCTCCACCTCCATTTCTGCATCTTGTTTTTGTTGTGCTTGTTGTTGTTGCTGCTCATACCTTCCTTTCTTTTTAGAGGGAGAAGCCGCCGCCTTTGTTGGAGAGTCTTGTTTTTCCCCCCTTTAACTACTTCCGTCCATCCGGACTTTTTGTTCAGGTTGTTTTTTCGTCCTGCACCTCCGGTGCCTCCTTCGTCACCGGTGTCGGTTGCGTTTCCGTAGTCTTTGACTGTACTTCCTTCAGTCCTTCCTGTTTTCTCGGGGGTGCACGCTTTTGTCAGGTGGCCAGCCGCCCTGCAGGACCAACAATGCGGCCTACGCCCCTCCACGGCAACAAACAGCTTTCTTCCGCCACACAGGAGGATGTCCGGCACCCGAAGGAAATTTGCCCTGTCCACAATGTTGTAGGCGCTAATGTCCTCGGTGGCAACTCCAGCCTTGCTAATTACTCAGTTTGGCTCGATCGAAGAGGTAAATAGTAAAAAAAGGTCCCACATGGTCGCAGCCAATCTCTAGTGGCACACCGTGTATCATTATGTGGGTGCGTCTTGTTCCCATGTATTCTGTTTGCAGCCTCACACCTTTGGTCTGCTAACAAGTTCCTGATAATTTTTTTGCTTCCTTTTCCGTACCAAGGAGGGTATCCCACATGGCACGGGACCGCCTGCCTAGTATTTTTGGGCAAATGCCCAAACTCTTTAAAGTTTTTCATGTTTTCCCTGCTGACGCCCACAAACTTTCGTGTTTTTAGTCTTATGTCAGCATCGAAATTGTCCTTGTAGTGATCTTCTTTCCCACTTCCGGGATGACAACCAGCTCATTTTCTTTGAAGTACTCTTCGTACTTCTCCCGCATTTGCAAATAATAATTAGTCTCTTTTTTTTTTTTTTTTTTTTTTTTTTTTTTTTTTTTTTTTTTTTTTACGGGGGCATGCTTCCAAACCGACGGTGAATGGGTCGCCGTCGGCAAGGTCACCGCTGTGGAGACAAAGCCATAATTTGACTTGCCCCATCTCTCACAACACAATTTTTTTTTACAAAAAGGTCAACAATGAAACAGACGTGCGACGAACACAAAATAAAAAACTGCTAACAAAATTATTGTACTCACAGTGACACAAAAAATTAAAGTAAGAAAAATCCGATGTGCAATAAGTCAAAAAGACTACTAGGAAAACTCGAGATCTCTCTGACCGAAAAACATTTCAGTATTTATTTCTGTATAAATACAAAAATTGTGGCACAAGGTCTAAAAGGGAAGAGGTAGAGAGTGGTCTTCAGTTAACTATCCTATACCTAGCTATACCGACACATTGTCGCAGGCAAATGCATGATCAATGAGCACAGGCTCTCGCGGCGTGATACGAGCAGTCAACTCGCCGACACGGTCCCATAGAGGGCGCACCCGCGAACAATCGTAGAAGGTTTCTTCCAAGCAAAGATCACGGCGTTCACAATCAGGCAAATCCGCCAGGCCCCATATGAAGGCCTTGTCATTGAGAGGCAACCGATTTCTAGCCAATCGCCAAGTGAGCGAAAACTCAGTTTGCTGAGATAATCACTACCTGGCGGCCAAGTCCAGAACGAGCGAAACTCGTCCTCCGACAAGCGCAGCACATCACGTAATGAATCTTTCGCGACGCCCTCCACTAACCCACGATAGAAGACTCTCCTAGCCAAATAGCTACGAAATTCCTCATCACGGAGACCAGGCTTACTGGTAAACAGGCTCTCGAAATACCGCCGAAACGCCTCGCACATGTCGTCAGTCGACTGAAGAGTATGTCCCTCCGGGTTGCGTACCTCTCGAATGTACCGCTCGGCCCCTCGGCGAATCAGTTTTTTGCGCAGTTCTGCGCCCATGTTCACAGCTTCGGAAGACATCTTTCTTAATCTATGTCTAACTACCTGGCCAATGTAGCGATCGCTATTAGACCGCTCCACGGCCTCCTTAGCTATCTCTAGGGGATCCCCTCCAGCCACCCTCCGGGAGTAATTAGCTCTAAGTGTCTTCACCTTGTCAGCCTCATCTAGATTGAGCCGTTTGCTGAACTTGGTGGTGAAAGACCTAATACTATTAAGATTCTCCCACCACTTATTCCCAATGACTCCCCCAGTTAACGCCCGCTGTACTAAGTTAATTAGCTGGCACCAGTAGAAACCGCCTGTCCAGTAAGGACACGTTGAACTTCCAGTAACCAGGCATTCTAACCCTATTTTCTAAATTTACTAGGGCACAAACAAGTTTGTGTTCCGAGCAACCTAACCAGTGGAACGTGGAGCAATCTAAAAGATCTATGTCGGCTTCACGAACTAACATTCTATCAAGGTAGCTAGCCACCTTGGTAGAAGGCCAACTATTAGCCCACGTCCACATTCTCCCACCCTTGTGATCGACCCGGTATCTTATCGACAAGACCGAAATCCTCGATGAGATCAACTAAGCTATGATCACGTGCCTTCCCGCTAGCTCCCCGCCCTCTATCCAGCTTGGGGTCCAGGATGGCATTCCAGTCCGCCACTAAGACGAGTCGCGTTGAATCCGCTAGGAAGGGCTCTAACCGCCGAAGAAAACGGGACGCACTCCTCCTGGTCGTTGGCTGCATAAACCGCAACCAGTCGAAACGCATTGCTTTTCACTGCAATATCGGCCACGATCAACCGGCCCTCGCCACCGACATAGACAAGATCCACCTTCACCTCCATGGTTCGCTTAACCAGCAAAGAAACTCCTCTGGCCAGCCGGTTCCCATATGCTTGAATAGACGACAAATTCGTCAGACAGCACACATGTATCGGCCTTGCAAACAAAGTGAGTCTCTTGGATCGCGGCGACATCCACACCGAAGGACAAGAGGTCCCAGAACAGGCGGGCAGCCTTACTCCGATCCCTAAGGCCCTTCACGTTCATACTGGCTAACTTAATTGACATCTTTTAAATCTGAAACGAGAAAGCAAAAAATTACTCATGGTCACATACAGAGCGAAAATCAGTGTCAGTAGGGACAGCAAAGGTTTGTCCTTGACTTCCAGCACCGATATAGGATGTAATGCGTCCGTCCTGGAGAATCCCGTCGACGTCCGTAGTGTACGTTAGTTTTACGACCCTGTAAAGAGAGGGGTGGAGAATTACATGGAATCTGCCCGAACAAAAGTGTTACAATCTTTGTAGGTATTTAGTTTTCATTTGTGCCATATTAATATTTGGAAAAGCATCCATGGCTCCTTGCAGGAATTCCCACACTTTAGTCAGAAGCACCGGGAACCTTATTAGCTGGATCTTCGACCGACTTTCCGTCGATCAAAGATAGTTTTAAAAGAGGCTTCAAAAGTGTCTTCTTATGGGAAGACAGATCCTTTTCAAGGATTGTTCTATTTACCTTGCAGATGTCTGTATGGCAGCAGGGGTTCTTTTTCTTTTTAGATTTAGGGGAGGATTTTGGGGAGGATTTCTCCGGTTGTGAGGAGAGTTTATTATCTTTAGGGGAGGGAGTTTCTGGTTGGGAAGAAGTTGTGAGAGGTGTGAGGGGAACGTGAAGATTTTTTTTTTTCTCATAGAGGAAGCCGACTGACTCCTCCCCTCAACGCAGACAGTCTTGATAGGTGATGCAGGGGGCGGATAGTGTCTTGTGGATAGCCATAACCCGCTCCGCCCTGCCGCGTTCTACAGGCTCTTTGTTTCCCTTCTTTGTTGCACCTTCTTCGTCTTCGTCCGGTCCTCTCTTCAACGATGAGGAACGTGGAGGAGGCATTTTTTCTACTTCCATTTCCGGATGTTCTTGTTGTTGCTGTGGTATCTGTTGTTGTTACTTCTGTTGATTTGATTTTGCCTCTTTCTGCTGCTTCTTTTTCAATGGCGACATTTTTTGCTAAGGAGGGGAGGGGAAGCCCCCTTTTTCCCTCTCTTTACTACCTCAGTCCAATCGCCTTGACTAGTTTCCTGACCGGGCTTTTTTGTTGATTCTGATGTTTGTGCCACCGGCGGTGTTGCGGTGTCACCTGAACCTCGTCAGATTTTTTCCTGGGGCATGTTTTAGATATGTGTCCAGCCTCCTGGCAAGACCAATGTGGTCTGCGTCCCTCCACTACGACGCACAATTATGTCAGGGACTTTCAAGAAGTTTGGTCTATCCAACACTATGTTTATACAAACGTCCTCAGTGGGGACACCTGCCTTGCTTAAGACTCGCGCCACCTCGCTCACTGAGCCATACCTTGGCGAAGAAACCACCCACATGGTCACACGAGATTTCAATTGGCATCCCGTTCACAATTATCCTTGTTCTTCGCGTTCCCAGGTACTCTGAAGCCTAATTCCTTTAACTGACGTAGTACTTCCAGCCACTTCCTTAGCTTCCTCTTCCGAGTTCAACAGTATGTCCTACATCGCACGGGATCGTCTCGCTAATATCTTCGGTGTTATTTTAAGAGACTTTAGGGCCTCCTCCATGTTCTCCCTGCTAACACCAATAAATTTTTTTGGTTTTGACATCAGATGTCAGCAGGGAGATTGTCTTGGTTGCAATCACGTTTACCACTTCTGGAATTGGCAAAAGTTCATTATCTTTTATAAATTCCCTGTATTTTTCTTGCATCTGCAATTAATATTGGAAATCTTTTTTTAACTGGTGTTTTTGCCCATACCGTTGGTATGGCGTCTGAAGTGGATGGCTGGGGAGACAAAGCCATACTTGAGTTTGCCCCACTCCAAACGAAAACAAAAAAAAAAGGTTAAAAAAACTCCAACTGACGATCGACAAGAAAATTCTAACAATCAATGGCAAAACAAGTGGTACTCACGGTTAACAAAAGATTTCTAACTGTCAGCAATGTAATAACGACTGACGGCGAATGACCACTCGAGATCACTCTGACCCCAAAAACATTTCAATATTTATTCGTATTAAAAAATGCCGAAAAGAGGAGGGGTATAGGGTGGTCTTCAGGTAACTATCCTATACCTAGCTAAACACTATCACGACCCATTCACTCATTACAATTTGCACAATCCATCATCTCCCAAGCCTTCATACTTACAAGGGGCACCTAAAAACGGGGGAAAACACATGGCAATAAAAATACAATATAATACATAATTTAAGATTTAATGAAGAATGAAATAATGGGAGGGGTATGACCCCCCCCCCCCACAAAAAAAACTGAAAATACGACAAATTTTAAATGAAAATAATAATGTTAGTAAGACCCGTCCATCCCAGAAAAGAGTGGCTGCTGTATTACGGCGAAATCAAGAAGCACACTTGCTAAGGGTGTGGGGAGGGGGTAAAAATTAATGGAATGGTTCAATCAAAAGTTGAACCAACCGAGATAAAAGGAGGCCAAAACAAACTGGGGAGGTTGGGAATCTCGACTTGGATCTTAACAAAAGATAAGCCGAGTACAGGCCAGTAACACATTCATTCACTTTAACTAGGTACACAAAAGAGAGCTACCTTAACCAGGGGAGGGTTCCACAGGAATCCACCCCGATGTAACCAGCAGATCTAAAAGAGAAAATCAAGACTAGCCCCGTTCACGCGAATCAGGCTCGCCACATTTACCCACCTTTTGCTGAAGTCTGTCGAAGTCAAACGTTTTCAATCAGTTCTAATCCTTATTTTGAGCATCAGCTCAAAATATCGGATCAGATCCTGATGTGAAAGACGCTGACCTCGCAAGACTTCATCCGTTCGCGTCGTCCAAATCACCATTCGAGCCGTGGCTAGCAGCGACAGAAGCACCATAGGCTTTATCCCAGAAAACGGGGGCGACACATTGTCGCAGGCAAATGCACGATCAATGAGCACAAGCTCTCGCGGCGTATACGAGCAGTCAACTCGCCGACACGGTCCCATAGAGGGCGAACCCGCGAACAATAGTAAAAGTACCAATATCGGACGTAATATCCTGGACAATGCCGCTGACGTCCGTAGGGAACGTTAGTTTAACCGCCCTATATAATGACAGGTGGAGGATGACAGGGACCCTCTCAGCACAAAAATGGGATAATTTCTTTAAATAATTAGTGCCTATTTGGGCCACTTTTATTTTAGGATATGCTTCAATGGCACCTTCTATAAAGTCCCAGACTTTGAGACAGTCCCCGGTATTTCGTATAAGAGTCAGCACTCCGGGGTCCTTCGGAAAGCTTTTGGGGTCCTCCACCGACATGCCATCTACAATGTTGAGTTTAAAAAGTGGTCTCAAAAAGGCCCTTTTCTGGGCATAAAAGTCCCTCTCCAGAACACCTCCGTGTATTTTACAGACTTCTGTGTGTCTGTAAATGTTTTTCCTCTTTTTTCCTTCTCAGGCTTCGGGGTGAGCTTATCTCCATTGGGGAAGGGTTGAGTAGTTTCAGGGAAGGTGTTTCAGGTTGGGAGGTGGGTGTTTGTGATCTGGAAAAGTGTGTGTGTGAGGGAGGGAGATGAAACATGTCTGATTGGGGAGGCAGATTGACTTCTCTTAGCACAAGCAGATTTAACAGGCGATGCGGGAGCGGATTGGGTTTTAGCTGCTACCACGACCCGTTCCGTTCTACCACGCTCTAAAAATTCCTTCTTTCCTTTTTTGTTGACGCATTCTTCTTCCTCCTCCCGTCCCCTTTTCAGAGATGCAGAGCGCGGTGGAGGCATTTCTGCAATTTCCATATTTTGCTGCTGATGTTTCTGATGTTGTTTTGTCTCTTTGTGAGGCTTCTTTTTGCTGGGTGACTCAGATTGAGAAATGGGGGGAAGCCATCTTCTTCCCCTTTCTTACAACTTCCGTCCATTCTGTGGATGCTGGTACTTGGTCGGACTTTTTTTTCTGGTGGTATGTTCGTTTTGACCACCGGCGGTATTGCTGGTGTTTGCTGCTCTACATCCACTTTTTTTGAAGGGCACATCTTAGCCAAATGGCCCGCCGTTCCACACAGCCAACAATTCGGTCTGCGTCCCTCCACCACGACAAAAATCTTCCGGCCCCTACACAGTAGCGTGTTTGGAATTTGTAGGAAGCTCGGCCAATCCACCACCACACGCAGTGCTACGCCCGCCTTGCTATTAACACGGGCTACATCATCAACTGCTCCAAATTGAGCAAAGAAGGCCCCGCCGTGATCATTGGAAATCTCCAACAGAACACCGTGAATGATAATCCGGGTCCTACGGGTACCCATATATTCTGTTTGGAGCCTGATATCTTTAGTCATAAAGGTGGTTCCGGCCAACTTCTTGGCTTCTTCTTTCGTGTTTAGTAGCACGTCCCACATTGCCCGGGATCTACGTGCCAACACCTTTGGGTTGATTGTAAGGTTCTTAAGGGCCTCCTCCATGCTCTCACTGCTGACCCCAATAAACTTTTGTGTTTTCGGATCCGAGGTCTGCAAGGAGATCGTCAGTGATGACGATTAGTTCTTTCCTTGAAATGTAATCCTTGAATTTCTCCTGTAATTTCTTGTTATATTCAGTCTTTTTTAACAGGAGTGTTGTTCCATGCTGACGGTGAAGGCGTTCTACATCCTGTCGCGGGACATCTTGCTACTGCGGAAGGGTCGCCGCCTTCCGTCTTGCCATCGGGAGCCTTGCCAAACTTCCCCGCTACTTCTGCTGGACGCGGCTGAAGTATTGAATTTTTTCTGGGTCACATATTTGTCCCGTGGCATCACACGATCATCATGGAGATATCAAGAAAGTCTTTGAGGGACATTATCACCAGAAGCACCAAGTCACTGATGGCAATGCCCACTTGACATCCCCGACTTGGCCATATTTGGAAAAATAGGCCGCCAGTCGGTCCTCAGTGATGTCTTCGGGTGCCCAAGTACTCTGTCTGGAGTCTAACTGCTTTGGTCACTAGTATCATTCCAGGCAGCTGTTCAGCTTACTCTTCAGTTGCCAATTGGAGTAGATAGACTAAACTATCGCCTGGTTCACACTCCACCCTTGTCTATTGACCAGGTGTAGAGGCTCATCCCTTGTTCCCTGTTTAGGATGTGGTTTCCGGCCTTCTCTTTTCTAATCTTTTCGCTCTTACGTAGCCCCCTGCACATCAGTGGCGTTACCGCCTTGCTCGGGGTGATATGATTAAAAAAAAAAAAAGAAAACGGGATGTGCTACCTGGTATGAAACCAATTTTCAAGATCTTTAATTATTCTTCCACGATTTCCCTTTGTGACCCCAATTAATTTCCTAGTTTTGACGTCGGTGGCCAACAGGGAAATTTTCTTGTTGCGTCATCGTTAAATGCCTTTTTAAGAAATCATTGCCTTTAACAAATTTGCCATATTTTTCTTTCAAGTTCTCAAAATAACTGGCGTCTTTTATGTTCCTTTCATTGTCCCAAGACTTTCTCGGGGAACTAGGTTGTACTCCCTACTCCGGAGTTGGTGAATCGGCTATTGTAATCGGGGCCACAACACAACGAACTAATTACAGGAAATTTGTCCCAGAAAAATGGTTTCAACTCATCAAAACAACTGAATAGTAAAAGGGGAGGGGGAAAACGTTTAAAACAAAAACAGCTACAAAATAAATAAGCTTCCAACAGAGAATGTCCTGGGTATGACGATAAACTGCATCCAGCAGCAAGGGAGGTTGTGAGGAGCATGGAACCACCTTTTAATTGCTGTTGTTCCCAGGTCCACCCTGACCCGGAGTGGTAGCATCTGTTAGAGTCCCAGCTATGAGCAAATAGTTAACCCCAAAACTTGGGTCAAAACATGATGTAAGTATAAAAATACACTTTTATAGACAAATATAACGAATATGAATAATTATTACCATTACACAATTTCGAAGAACAAAAAAAATTATTACCAGCAATACATTTTTGAACACAAAACTAAGACATCTTCAGTTTTCTAAAATAAATTTTTTTTTCATTAAAATCTGGCTAAATCAACCTTACTATAACCGAACAATAAAAAAAGGTTTCTTAAAACCCCATCTTTTTGGCATTAAATAACCCAGAGAGGTTGATATGCCGTTAAACACAACTCACTCAAACTCCAACAGAAAAGCTCCAAGCCATAACCAAAGAAAAAAAAAACTATCAAATGCAAGAACTACAAAAAGAAAAACTGAAATAAAATTTTTTCAAAAGTGTAAAAAATTAGATGAAACAAATAAAAGAAAATTTTAAATGGTACTTGTAAAAGTTCTGAAAATAAAACTTGATTTCAACGTAGACTCGTCAGAGGTTAACGTTCAACACAGTAAATAATAATATAAACTTTTCCTTACACCTAATGGTGTGTAGGGCAACGTTTTTGCTGTTTCCATAAGTTTTTTTCATGGGGCAGGGTTGCTGGAGGAAGGTGATTTTCTAAGCGTAGCTTAGACGTATCACACGCCCGAAAGTAGGGGGTATCCGGTGAGGATCGAACTCACTACTCAGTTATGATTCTAGCGATACGAACTTGCTGATCATTACACCACGCCGAGGTGCCCACAGTATTTATTATATATGTATATAATAAATGTGGTACTGGCTGAAAAGGGGAGTGGGTGGAGGCAAATCAACACTGACTAGCCTATACCTAGTTAATCACATTCACGACCCAATCACTCATTCCAATTTGTTCATTCACCACAAAAACTCGTCCGTCATCTTACAATCCTACAGATACCATAATACCACATATACGCAAGGGTACCTAAAAAGGGAAAAAAAAAAGACAAATGACCAAAGAAAATATGTACAATATTACAAAAATATATTTAAAAATTTAATGATATGGAAACGACAGGGGTGGGGTATGAATAGCCTATAAAACAAACTAAAATATAACATAATATTCAAACTAAAAATTAAACACATGTTCGTAAGACCTGTCCATCCCTCAAAAATGAAAGAGTGGCTGCTATATTCCTCCTAACGGCGAAATCAAGTAGCGCACTCGCTAAGAGAAAGGGGGAGGATAAAGTAAATAATGGAATGGAAAAATCAAAAGACTGACCTAGTCAAGATGAAAAGTGGGGTCAAAAAACAAACTGGGGAGGTTGTGCATCTCGACTTGGATCATAACAAAAAAGAAAGCTAGGAACAACATTTACTCTCATTAACTAGGTACACAAAAGAAGTTTAACTTAACCAAGTGAGGGTTTGCAGGAAACCGCCCTGTTATAGGGACTTCTGGACTGGCCCCATTCACGCGAACCGGACTTGCTTCAGTTACTCACCTTTTGCTGAGATCCGTCGACGTTAAACACTTTCTATCAGATTTGATCTTCATCTTGAGTTGATGCTGAAAGAATCTAATCAGATGTTGATAGGAATAACGTTCGTATCGCAAGATTCCCTCCATTCACGATGTCAAAATCACCATTCTTGCTACGGCCAGCAACGTGAGAAACGCCATCCGTTTCACTCCAGAATACGGGAGCGACACATTGTCACACGCGTACGCGAGATCGATGGGTACGAGCTGTTCGGGTGCGATACAAGCCTCAACCGTTTCTTCTAAATCAAGGTCACACTGATGATAGTCGGGCAAATCATTGAGAGATAGTCCGTTCCGAATCAATTGCCAGGTAAACGAAAATTTGGTGTTGCTGAGATAATTCGCCGCTGGTGCCCAAGACTAAAAGGAGCACAACTCGGTCGCTGACAAGCCAATCCGATCACGTAGAGGTTCCTTCGTCGCGACCCTTTCCCCTAATAAACGATACAAGAGCCTCTGAGGCAAAGAAAGATCAGTGGACCGAGGAATGTTTCGCAAGGCCTTTTAACACTCGAGTTAGAATTTCGATTGATTTCGGGGCTTAAGTCGGCGCTTAGCGCTTGAAACAAGAGGAGTAATAGTAAGGCTAGGGAACGTGTCCCTAACACTCTCCTTCAAAATCAAATTCTCTGTCAACACACGACATAGGAAAGCCAACCTCAAGGCGTGTCCATGATTCACTACGTGTGTCAATCCCAGCAACCCTCTGACAGACGTTTAACGCAGACATCTGTTGACCTGATGCTTGCGTCCATCCCACAAGAGGGTGAACAACAAGCGCTCGATCGCCTTCTTTTGGTCATCACAGATAATGAGTACCGACAACCGATAAAGGATGAGGAGAAAGACGTATGTAACATGCACCTCAACCCTCCCCTTCACAGACAACCGCTGTCGAAACCAAGTCTGGACCGGCGCTCCGACCTTTCCCAATACCTCCAACCAATTCTTCTCTAGCTGGAGTTTCAGCCCGAACCACAGTCTAAGAATGCAAACATGCCCGTCATTTCAACTGCGCTAGGGGAGCAATACAGCAGGCTGATCTACTAGCAGAAATCGGCTTTGAATCCGGCGGCCTGCAGGACGGCAGTCAGATACCGATTGTCGCCCCAATCAAATGCCTTGGGCTGATCTAAATTGATCAGCGCGGTTTGCTCGTCGTCTTTTACACCCTCTATGATGGTGCGAATCAGATGCAGATTGCTCTGATTTGTTCGGCCCTTCACAGCACTAGTCTGCTCGGGCCCCAACAGAATTTGGCAACTGACTGCAAGCGCTCCGTCAAGATCTTGGCCAAAATCTTTAACTCTGTGTTTAGCAGAGTTATGGGCCTGTAATCTTCTAGGTCTCTCCCAACACTCTCGACCTTTTTAAACAGCGTGATCACAACCTTGAAGATCCGGTCGGAGACGGAGCCCTGTCGGACCAGTTGTTGAGCACCAACGTCAAAATCAGTACAAAGATGTGCGACAGCCTCAATTACAATTTATAGGGTAGACCATAAAGTCCCAGAGGCTTAACACTGCCGGCTCTCTTAAATGTTAAGTGAACTTCGCACTCCATGATCTCACCCACGCATCTAACTGCTTCAGTCGGCGTAAGCCGAGGAAAGTCAGTCAAATAGCTGCGAAACTCGTTTTCATAGAGACCAGGTTCCTTGGTAAAGCGGCTTTCGAAAATCCGCCGAAACGCTTCGCACATATTGTTGGTCGACCTCGGTGTATGCCCTTCCAGGTTCTGACCTCTCGATTATAGCGATCGCCACCTCAACGCATCTCTTCCTTGCGCAATTCTGTGCCCATGCTTGCTAGCCAACCGTTCCAGGGCCTGGCTAGCTAATGCTATCTCTAGGGGTCCCCGTCCTTCGCTCGGGATAGACTATCTAAGTGTCTTCACCTTGTTAGCCTTAGCTTGGCCGAGTCGACGGTTATAGTCAGCGGTGAAAAGCTTAATGCTATCCTTAAGCCTCTCCCACCAACTATTCCCGATAAACTCCCTCTCCAGTTCCCGCTGACCGTTTAGTTAGCTGTTGCCGGAAGTCCAGCTTGTCCCGTAAAGACACGTTGAACGTCAAGTGTCCAGGCAATCTATGCCTACTATCTAATGCCATCCATGCATAAACGAGTTTGTGGTCCGAATAGCCTAATCAGTGGAGCGTGGATCGATCTAGCATATCTTGATCGACCCTTTTCACTAACATTCTTTCCAGGTAGCTAGCCACCTGTGTAGATGGACAATTAAGTGTCCGTGTCCACATCTTACCCCCAGAGTGATCAAAGCTACGATCAACGAAGCTACTATCGCCCAACCTCCCGCTAGCTCCCCGCCCCTATCTAGCTCGGGGTTCAGTATGGCATTACAGTCCCCGCAAAGACTAGGCGTGAAGAATCCACCAGGAACGGCCTCAACTGACGGGAAAACCAGAGTCGCTCCTCCCGGTATTTAGGTGCATAAACCGCAGAGATCCGAAACGAACTCTTATCACGGCTATATCGGCAACGATCAACCGGTGCTCTCCGCCGACATGGACAAGGTCCATCCTCGCACCCAGGGTACATCTAACCAACAAGGAAACACCTGGCATGCTAGTCCCCGTATGCTGAATAGACAACAAAATCGTTGGACAGCACACGCGCATCAACTTTGCAAAGAGTGTGTCTCTTGGATCGCAGCCACATCTACCCCCGAAGAACAAGAGATCACGAAGCAGGCGAGCAACCTTACCATGATCTCTCAGGCCCGTCGCATTCAAGTTGGCTAGCTTGATAGACATTTTTGAGTGTAATCCCTTAAACAAATCCTGCACGGATATCTGCTGCAGTCAGGATTGTTTCAGACTGCCTGTAATTCGTCCGTTCGAGACAATGCCACCGACGTCCGTAGTTAACTTTAATGCTCTTTACAAAGAGGGGTGGAGAATTACTGGGACCCTCTCTGCGCAGAGCTGTGCCATTTGTTTGAGTTCAGGTGACTGAACTTGCAACATTCTCAAATTTGGGAATGCTTCTTAGGCCCCCGCCAGGTGGTTCCTCACTTTCAGGTTTCTCCCGGTATTTCGTATTAGTGTGATAAACCCGGGGACATTAGGTAATTGTTGGGGTCTTCTGTATCTTTTCCGTCCACATAGGATATTTTAAATAGACTCTTCTGTGGGAGGAAAGGTCCCTCTCAAAGACCTCTATCTACTTCAAATGATCTCTTACTCTTTAAATAATTGTTCTTTCTCTTATCTTTTTCGTGAGCAAGGCTGGGTGTAAGTTTGGAGGAGGGAGTAGAAGTTCTTGTCAGAGAAGAAGAAAGACGCTATTCTGACATTGTCGTACTCTACCTTCGGGTGGAAAGTAACACAGAAAAGGTTCTGCCGAAGGGTAGAGCCTCATCTGCGGAAAAGTAGATATTGAATATTTGACCAAGCTATATTATTCGGGTTACCCACATTAAAAAAGACTTGTGCCACATTTTGCCTAGAGTGGAGAGGCACATAAATAGTATTTGCTGTCTGGCGATATAATAATATATGATAATAATAATCGATTTTCCTTTGGCTGGGATTTATATTTCAACCGAAGCCCCAGCTGGCCACATCCCCAGGCTTTACCTCTCCTTCGGGAGAGGGCTGAGTTTATTGCCCGGCGCTTGAGATGTTAACCAAAAGGGGGAGTGCCAAGAAGGTTTGGAAAATTTTCCATGGTCCTGCTGATAAACCCACCTTAAAACTGATCTTGTGTCACATCTGTTGCGGGATGGAACAACGGTAAATAGCGATATTGTTGTCTAGGAGTTCACCGCGAGCACTGGTTGTCTACTTCTCGCAACTGGCGAGGGTTGTACTTTGTTGATGTTATAAAATTTACTATTTCATTTTCTAACCTCTGTTTTGGTTATTACTCATTCAGTAACCTTTTTAGGTTCCAACAATATCTATACTGATATGTTTGTTATCGTTTCAATATATTTGTATTTTGTTGATTGTATAAAGATTACTATTTCATTTTGTAACCTCGTTTTGGTTATTTCTCATTCAGTAACCTATTTAGGTTCCAACAATATCTATACTGATATGTTTGTTATCGTTTCAATATATTTGTATTTTGTTGATGGCATAAAGATTACTATTTCATTTTGTAAATTCCGTCTTGGTTATTTCTCAATCAGTAACCTTTTTTTTTTCTTTTTTTTTTTTTTGTTACAACACCTAGAAATCACTAAAATTCTGGAATGACAGAATCTTTAAGTTGAAGAAAAAATGGAGGAATGTTGTGCAACAAAATGGTTTATATTCAGTTGAATAAATATTTAATAGCATAATTTTGTTTTATGTTTTAATTTCCCTCAAAATAAATATGAACTTTACGGGTTACCCAAAATATTATGCGTAAAACTATTGTATGCATTACCATTGCAAACATAACATACGTGATCGATTTCGCCATAAAATGAAATGTTAACGTGGAAAAAAAAACAAACAACCATTGGCGAAGATTCTCGTTTTGCTCGCCATATCTAGGGATATCTTATCTAATTATTTTTTTTTAATACTACTCAGATATTACTCGCCCCTTTTTTTCACGAAGTATAAATGTGCAGCATCACACTCAGGAATTGAACTCTGTTACTGTTTTGGCTTGGTTGGTTGAGTGGTTCAGGTTCATCTACCTTGGATAAACAACCTTGTGTAGGATATTGGATTTAGAATGGGGTGCAGTGCTGATGTCGAATAAGAGACGGTTTCTTTATTTCATAACGTTTGGAGAAAACTTGAGACCCACTTTCTTCACATATGAATAATCTGTGGAATACAGGCGGGCAAACTGCTTCTAAGCAGACAAAAATGTACCTTTGTGTGTCACTACTCAATTTTATCCTTCCTTTCATCAACACTCACCATGTGGGTCCATTCTTTTAGGTTTAGTCCTGGGCATGACGGTAAACTGCATCCGGCAGCAAGGCCTCTAATTGGGAGGTTGTGAGGAGCATGGAACAACCTCTTAATTGCTGTTGTCCCCAGGTCCACCCTGACCCGGAGTGGTAGCACTTGTTAGGGTGCCAGCTATGGGCAAATAGTTAACCCCCAAACTGGGGTCAAAACATTATGAAAGTATAAAAATGCTTTTATAGAAATATATATACATAAAAATAGACTTTTATTGAAAAATATACGTTTTTGAAGAAAAAATTACTACAAAAAATTTTTGAAGGGGAAAAAAAAAAATCAGCAAAACATCTTTGAATACAAAACTAGAATACATTTTTAGTTTTCTAAAATAAAAAAGAATAAAAACAAAATTTTCGTTAAAATCTGACTAAATTAACGTTCTCACTATAACCGAACGTTAAAAAAAAATACCTTAAAACCCTCACCTTTTTTTAAATGATCCACAGAGGTGTTGATATGCCGTTAAACAACACTTACTCATTTAGGTTTCTGCTAAAAGGAAGTTAAGCTTTCCTGAGTGACTTGTTTTTACTTACCACAAACTTTTTTTTTTAACTTGAAGCCTGTTTCCTATTGCTTTGCAAATTTTAAAACTTAAATATTTACAATATTTCCGGCTTACAAGACGCATTTTTATCTCCTAAAAATACTCTGAAAAATACATGTGTGTCTTCCGAGACGAATGTGTCAGTTACCACCATACATGGATGGTAGTGAGGATCATTTATTATACATGACTGACAGTAGTGATGACTCTGCAGATGATAGTTTACAGCTTTTTACATGAATCAAGCAGTAACGAGTTTTGGAGATTTGAGGATGAATAAAGTTTCTTTGCTTGTTTTATATTTTTAATTTATTTTTATGAAAAAAAAAAAAAAGACTCTTTGACAATGAAAAATTCATAGTATGTTTACTAACCACCAACTAATACGACATTACTATACAAATAAATTCGGACGAGTGATTAATGTAACTGCGGATGTGTGTTGTGGTGCAGTGGATATCGACTCGGCAAGCCAAATCGGCGTGCCGAGTTCGAATTCCAGTTGAATCCTTTGCATTCACTTTTGCACAAATACCCCTGGGAAATGTATTAATCCGTCTCTTCCCTCCATGAGTTAAATAATAGAACAGATTGGGTTCTATAGTCTTGGCTGGCAACCAATTTACCACAGAAAGCAATGGCAATCTACTGGGGGATAAATTTCTGCCCAGTTAGTCAGGTCTTTTTCGAGACATGATCGCCTAATGCGTGTATCACGTATGACAATTAACTGACTGACTGATTAATATAAACAATACGTGGCTCTAGTATATGAGGTATGCATGGTAAATGTGTTGTATGAGAATTTATTTCTTAGAAATTTATTTCCAATATTAGGGTGCGTCTTCCAAGCCTGAAATAAGGTACTCGATTTAGGAAACGAAATCGAGGCTACCATCAAACGTATTAGTTGAATGAAATGACAGCGCGTCTTCGAAATATAACATTAAAATCTGAACGTTTATCAGGAAAGGACATAGCGTCATCCTATATGTCCTAATGGTACCATGTAAACCATTCCTACCTGTTGCGTGGTCGGGTCGTCGGCGACTAAACCAAGCGTTTCGAGTGAAGTGGGTTACTTGACACCCAGCTAGAATTTTTTTTTTAAAGTTGCTAAAGCTTGGATGAACCATTTTCTAAGGTGAACGACCATCTAGCATCTAGGAGTACATTGAGCTCCATATCTAGGTATGCAGCCTGTGTCGTGATGACATGGCATTGCTGGGTGGCGGGCTTACTAGACTGAAGTCACCTCACAGTTTGTGTCCAAGAGGAACCTTACAGTTGAAAGACATTGTGGTTTGACCGAAAGCTGAATGGGCTTTACTAAGTCTGCTTATCCGTGACACGCTACGCATGAAGGAATATCGATCTAACTTTAAACGCTGGTTTGTGGAGGGAAGTGTTCAACGACTGTACATCCACACTCGGTCATGGGATTGCTGATGAAATAACTATGAGTTCTGTTTCATTTAAGAAGGATGGATGCAGTTAAAAAATGGCGACTGACTCGCCCATTAAGTAAATTATTTTTTGTCATAGTGTTGGATTTATTTTATTTTGTTACATGAGTCTAAAACCCACCAATATTTGTTAGCGAGCATAATCTTAACATAAGGTTGTTGGTGGTAGATTCAAAAGAAAATGGAAATAAATATCAGAAAAGATAGTTTGAAAACAGGAAGAACAAACCTTTAACTGTCAGACAGAATGCGTAGTTGTCCACAAAAGCGACAACCCAAGTTGCTCGTTACGTATCGGTTGTAGAAAACTAAAGTATTTGGATGCGGTGTAATGGATATCGGCTCGGAGAGTCGAGTTCGAGTTCCAGTCGAATTAGTTTAATTCGCTTACGCACAAATACTCTTTGGGGGGGGATATTGGTCTATCTCTTTTGGCGTTGTGTAATGGTTAACAAGCTGGTCTCGGTAGAACCTGTTGCAACTGAGTAGTGAGTTTGATCCTCACTTGGTGTCCCATAATTTCGGCCTTGTGCCACAACTAATCGGCGCTTAGAAAATCACCTCTTCTCCCTCCAATTATCGGTTGAATAGTTGGAGAGATTAGTAACCGGTCTGCAGCAAAAAAAGTAATAGCAACTTAACTGCTGTCTAGTTGAAAGAGACATGATCGCCCAAGTGACTGATTAAGTGACTGATTAATAGACGACTGACAGAGAAATCCAAAAGCGCATCTCAGTCTTGAAAGAAAATGCTCTTCAAAAACAGCGCAAGATTAAAGGATCGAAATCTGTCCTTAAAAACCAAAGAAAAAGGTTTATCCAACCTCCGATTGTGGTGCAGTGGATATCGGCTCGGAACGAGAAATCGTGGAACCGAGTTCGTATTCCAGTTGAATTCACTGCATTCACTTACGCGTAAATACCCTTGGGAAAAGTATTAATTCGTCTCTTCCTTCCAGTTAGGGGTTAAATAACAGGACAGATTGGGTTCTATAGCCCTGACTGGCAACCGGTCTACTGCAGAAAGCAATGGCAGCCTACTGCAGGATAATCTTCTGCCCAGTCAGTCATGTCTCTTTGGAGACATGATCACCCAAGCGTGTATCACGTATGGCACTTAACTGACTGACTGAATATAATAGTTGGAAACATGATTAAGGCTTTTACTGGGCATAAGGTGGGGGATCAGTTTTATATTGTTTTGAAGTAATAAACTGATCCCCCCACTAATTACTACTTAATAATATAATACATCTCTTCCCCCTCTACCTATGAGTAAAATAATAGGACAGATTGATTACCAGCCAAGGCTATAGAACCCAGTCTGCCGTAGAAAGCAATAGCAACCTACTGCGGGATAATCTTCTGCCCAGTCAGTCATGTCTCTTTCGAGTCTCACGTATGGCACTTAACTGACTGACTGATATGTCAGTGAGGGCTGAACAAATTTCACCACAAAGTTGGGTATAAGCGTCCGAGACGTGGTTCTAACGGTGAATAAAGAAAATACACGTAACAGAGCATTTATAGTTAATATTATAGTGTCAATTCCCTGAATAACCTCACCACTGTCACATATAGGTTGAACGATGGCGGTGAAATGTAAATGGAAGGAGTTTGTATTAAGAACTAGACAAACTCTTCACCGTATATTTGTTTAACAGTGTTTTTAATTGACTAAAATACTTTGTAGTATTGTATGAACAAATATAAATGTTACGCTATTTTATTGTTTTTAAACATGTGACAATGAAATTCATCAAGTTCAAATTTAATTGCTGACTGTAAAGATAACATAGCTACATAGACTGGAATCGCAGGTTAACTACATAAACCGAACATCTCAGGCTGTGATTCGATCTTGTAACCCAGTGTGTGTTAGGCGATAGTTTTGCCAATCGCCCGGTCTATACTCTTCCCCCGACTTCAACTCTATACACCTAACATTTGCGGCAAAACTTTGAAATTTATTTACTGACTAGCAGTTTAGCCTGGTTTCACTGGGATAGTTTAAGGAATAATAAGAATAAAAAATACATATGATGAATTTACATAGCAAATACTTACACAACGTCCACCCTCGTCACTTTTATAGATAACAATGTAGAATGTCTCTTTTGGATTATGGTAGTAGGGGGAGGGGCAACACACACACACACACACACACACACATATATATATATATATCTCGATAATATAAAGTGGGCTGATCTATTTTATATTATAATCAATACATACACTGATCCCTGATTTTGTGAGTTGATAATATATATTTTTCTGTCCCTAATTTTGGCTATCTGAAAATTTTCAAGGTGTCGTTAGCGTTCTAAAATGTTGATCTACATCTGAGCGCAACTCCCGTCGAGCTAGACCGCAAAATGCAGACGCTAAGTTCTATCTATATATCTATCTATATATCGATCTAGCTAGCTAGTCACTTTTATAGATTATTTATTCATTGTCCTCTTTTCAATAGAATATGATAGGTTAGCCTATCGTCCGGCTCATACGTCTTCCCCGCCTTTTGAACAGGGGTGGGGGTTTATCCCTTGTTTTCTGTTTAGGATTGGGTTTCCAGTTTCTTTTTAAAGTCTTTTCATTCTCTTTCACTCCCACTAGCCTATTGTATCTTAGTGGTGTTATCGCCTTGCTAGGAGTAAATCAATTAAAAATGTGTGATAACCTTGGAAGTACTAAATAGTAGGAACTACAATGCAGCTGAACAGAATTTTGGACACATCAGAAGAAGTCTTAGAGAATTTAAAAATTCAACCTAGTTCGTATTTAGAGTTGATATTTGTTGCATTCACTTACGCGCAAATACCCTTGGGAAAAGTCTTAATACGTCTCTTCTCCCTCTAGCTCTGGGTTAAATAGTAGGACATATTAAGTTCTATAGCCTTGGTTGGCAAACAGTCTACAGCAAAAAGTAATGGCATCTGACTGCGGGAAAATATTCTATCCTCTCAGTCATGTATCTTTCCAGACAGTCTAGCCCAGGCCTGTATCGCGTATGGCACTTAACTGAGTGTATACTGAATACAGAAATTCTCTCTATATTTCTGAGATGAAGTTGTTGTAACTATTTACATTGTTTGGGCTGTTGTCCTTAACTTTGTCCTCCAATTTATCACATTCACGACGTTTAAAGAGTTCGTTTCGAAATTCTAACTAATTTGGTTGAAGCGTACAACGGCCGAAGCATCTCGTGAATGTGGCAGTAAATAACAGTACGGATAATGTCAATAGTGTAAATGAATACAGAAGTTTGAGCAGTTGTTGGAAGGAACAACTACTGTCACGGGTAAAAGCGCCCTTATAGGAATGCAGCAACAGACAGCTGTGTTACGTTATCCCCGCCAAAAAATACCAGATGGCCTGAATCAAATTTAATGTCTATAAGAAACCTTTGTTTTATAAGAGTTGATCTGTGGTGCCCCCAATACGTATTGATCTCACTGTAAGAGATATCAAACTAGTCTGTACACTTAGTGTAAGATCAGAGTAGCTTAGGTTGACGTGGAAGGTGAGCTGATAGCTACAAGGGGAAAGTTCACACCCCAGAGAATGTCAGTGGTTTCCCCGACCTGTAAACAGGAGGTCGATTAAGCTGCGCTTAGGATGTGCGCAAATAGGACAACCGCATGACAAGATAGATAATTCCCCACCAACATTAGAGAGGGATAATACGTATTCACACTCCTTCTTGCATTAAGGAGATCCACGTTCGGAGAAAGTCCCCAAAGCTGCACACCTATACACCAATATTAAATTACAATGTCCGAAGGTGAATAAGCAATAATTTTACATATGAGATATTTAGTCTCCTGTTTCTTGGTAATCTTTATAACTGACGCTACAACTGTAGTGAATTATAATCACGCAAGTTCAGAAATACGTGGCCCATAATGTGTATAAGAGTCTATATTCCTTTTACGTACTGGTTTCGATGAGAAAGTCTACTAGACCTGCCGGGTGTGCACGCACGCGTCGATGGCTCGACATGGTTTTTGTCGATTCCGTAGTTTCACGGTTCGAGCGCATCGTTGATTTCGTCCGTCGATAATGTGCGCCTGTTTGCGTGTATCTGGCCAAAGAAATATTGTATTTCCGGTTCGAAAGCCAACTCGAGTTCCTGTGTTCATTCGAACGACCTGACTGTGGCAATCTATAGGGGATTAATACAGGAGGCTAGTCCAGCGGCGGAAGTTGGTTTCGAATTCAGCGGCCTTCAGAACAGCCGCCAGGTAACGATGGTCAACCTTATCAAATGCGTTGGACTGATCCAAATTAATCAGTGCGCCTTCTTCGTCGTCTTTTATCCCCTCTATGATCGTGCGTATCAGATGAGGTTGCTCTGAATTGTTCGGCCCTTCACAGCACAAGTCGGTTCAGGTCCCAACAGAGACGGCAACTAATTGCAAAAGATTTGACAAGATCTTGGCTCCAAATCTTTAACACTGTGTTTAGCAGTTATAGGCCGGTAACCCTCTAGCACCTTCCCAACATCCTTGCCTTATCTTAACAGCGTGATCACACCCCTGATGTGATCACGCTGGAAGGAGTTGTGGAACACGACAGTCAACATCGGGATAAAGGTGTGCGACAGCCTCAAGTAAATTTCATAGGGCAAATCATAGGCGATTTACCTCTGCCGACCTTCTTCAAAGTCACGTAGACTTTGCTCTCCGTAATCTTTCCCTCGCAGCTAGCTGCATCAGCCGGCAAAAGCCGGGGTAAGTCAGACAAAATAGCTACGAAACTCCTCATCACGGAGACCAGGCTCTTTGGTAAACAGGATCTCGAAATGCCGCCGAAACGCCTCGCACATGTCGTCTATCGACCAAAGAGTATGTCCCTCCGTGTTACGAACCTCTCCAATGTACCGGTCGCCGCCTCGGCGAATCTCTTCCTTGCGCAGTTCTGCGCCTATGTTCACAGCTTCGGAAAACATCATGTTTAACCTATGTCTAACTACCTGGCCCATGTAACGATCGCTATTCGACCGCTCCACGGGATCCTTAGCTATGGCTATCTCTAGCGGATCCCCACCAGCCACCGCTCGGGTCCAATTAGCTCTAAATGTTTCCATCTTGTCATCCTTGTCTTATTTGAGCGGTTTGCTGAACTTCGTAGTGAAAGACCTAGTACTATTCTTAAGATTCTCCAACCACTTATTCTTAATGACTCTCCCAGTTACGCCTGCTGTACTAAGTTAATTAGCTGGCACCGGAAGCCCAGCCTCTCCAGTAAGGACATGTTGAACTTCCAGTAACCAACCATTCTAGGCCTATTTTGTAAATTTACCCGGGCACAAACGAGTTTGTAGTCCGCGTAGCCTAACCAGTGGAACGTGGGACAATCTAAAATATCTATATCGGCTTCACGAATTAACATTCTATACAGGTAGCTAGCTACCTTGGTAGAAGACCAACTATGAGCCCACGTCCACATTCTCCCACCCTTGTGATCAATCCGGTATCTATCGACGAGCCCGTACTCATCAATGAGATCAACCAAGGTACGACCACGTGCCTTCCCGCTAGCTCCACGCCCTCTATCCAGCTTGGTACCAGGATGGCATTCCATTCCCCCACTAAGACGAGTCGCGTTGAATTCACCTGGAAGAGCTTCAACCGCCGAAAAAACGAGACGCGCTCCTCTTGGTTCCATTGCTTTTCACTGTAATATCGGCCACGATCAGCCGGCCCTCGGCACCGACATGGACAAGATCCCCCTTCGCATCCAGGGTACGCTTAACCAGCAAAGAAACTCCTCTGGCCAGCCGGTTCCCATATACTGAATAGAAGACAGTCGTTAGACAGCACACAGGCATCGGCCTTGCAAACAAAGTGAGTCTCTTTGATCGCGGCGACATCCACACTGAAGGACAAGAGGTCCTGAAGCAGGCGGGCCACCTTACTCCGGTCCCTAAGGCCCATCGCATTCAAGCTGGCTAGCTTATTTGATATCCGTTAGATTTGAAAAGAGAAAGCAAAATATTACTCCGAGCCACATACAGAATGGTAGTAGGGACCCCGACCGTTTGTCCAAGACTTCCAGAACCAATATCAGACGTAATACGTCCGTACTGAACAATCCCATCGACGTCCGTGGGGAACGTTAGTTTTAAGGCCCTGTAAAGAGATGGGTGGAGAATTACAGGGACTTTACCAGAACAAAAATGTGATAGTCTTTGCAAATACTTAATGCCCTTTTGGGCCATTTTTACTTTGGGAAGCACCTCGACGGCTCCCTGCGCAAAATCCCAGGCTTTTAAGTTACCCCCGATATTTCTTATCAGTGTTGGTACCCCGGGGGAAATTTGCAGTGTCCTCGATTGACTTTCCGTCAATCTTATCTAACTTTAATAACGGCTTTAAGAGGTTCCTCTTCTAGGAAGGAAGATCCCTCTCTAAGGCCTATCTATCTATTGTTTATGTTCTTATTAGGGTTTTTATTTTCCCTTTTCCGATTTAGGGGTGGGCTGAATATTTTTAGAGTAGGGTTTTTCTGTTACGGAGAAGTGCGTGGGGGAAGACATACAAAAGGATCTCACTGGGGAGGCAGATTGACTTCTCCTCCCCATATTAATTGTTCTTGTAGGTGATGTAGGAGCAGATTGGATTGTGGCAATGCCCATGACCCGTTCTGCCCTGCCACGATCATTTGACTCCACCTTCCCCTTTTTCTTCTTAAAATCCTCCTCCTCTTCACGTCCTCTTTTGAGAGATGAAGATCGCGGGGGAGGCATCTCCTCAACTTCCATTTATTGCTGCCGCTGCCTCTGTTGTATTTCCTCTCGAGGCCTTCTTTCTTCTGGAGAAGAAGTTTTTGTTGTCTTGTTTTCTTGTTGAGTAGGTGGAGAAGCCAGCTGTTCTGTTTCTTTTTGGGTCTTCTTTTCGGCCGGGGAAGACATTTTTGGGGATTGGGTTTCCTGCTGAGGAGGAGGGGAGGTTATCTTTCCCCCTTTTTTACCACCTCAGTCCATCCGCCTAAATTTGATTCCTGGCCAGCTTTTTTTCCGTTTCTACTGAAGTTTTTTTGCACCGGCGGTGTTGCCGGTGGTTTTTCTCCGACTTCCTTCCTGGGCATGTTTTATAAATATGCCATGCTTCGCCGCAAGACCAACAATCTGGCCTCCGGCTCTCTACGACCACAAACAATTTTCTTCCCCGACAAAGTAATATGTCGGGGACTTTTAAAAACTTCGGCCGGTCTACCACTTTGTAAATATACACATCTTCAGTTGGCACGCCCGCCTTGCTCGTTACACGGCTCACCTCATCGACATTTCCTTATTAGGCAAAAAAGCCTCCCACGTGATCGCAAGTAATTTCCACAGGAACTCCATGAATTACAATCCGGGTTCGTCTAGTACCCATGTACTCCGTCTGCAGTCTGATGTTTTTCGCTGTCAATGTATACCGGCTAAAGTTTTTGTCTCCTCTTCCGTGTTTAACACTTTTGATATTATGTTTAGTTTTTTTTTTTTTTTTTTTAGTGCCTCTTCCTTACTCTCCCCGCGGCCTGCTATGAATTTTCCGGTTTTTACGTCCGAAATCAGCAAGGAGATAGTTTTGGTTGAAATGACATTTACTACTTCTGGTATAATTACCACCTCATTTTACGTGATAGTCTTTGTATTTTTCGGCCATTTCTTTATAAAACGCAGGGTCTTTCTTGGGGGTCGTTTTACTCTAAGTCGACAGTAAAGAAGTCACCGTCGGTATGGCGCTCGAGATTGAAGGTTGGGGAGACGAAGCCATAATAGAGCTTGTCCTCACTCTGTACAACACAAGTTTTTAACACAAGAAATCCAAAATCAAAATAGACTGACGACAAAGACGAATATCAAAACAATGGTAACACAAAATAACGTACTCACAGGTAACACGTAGAAAAATTCCAATGACAATATGACACGCAGACCTCTGGGTAGCTATGTATACTGTCTCGAGAACTCCTATGAACTTAATATTTATTTGCGTAAACAATACACAAATTATGGCACAAGGCCGAAAAGAGAGGTAGAGGGTGGTCAGTATTTATCCTATACCTAGCTAAACACTATCACGACCCAATCACTCATTACAATTTGCACATTCACCACAAGAATCCATCCATCACATCTCAATCCTTTACACACCACAATACCACATATTGACAAGGGACACCTAAAAAACGGAGAAATAAACCAATGACAATAAAATTGCATACAATATATATATATAGATTTAATGAAAAATGAGATGATGTGAGGGGGATGAGATCAAAATCAAAATAAAATACAACATAATTTTTCAAACTAAAATAAAAATAAATGCTGGTAAGACCCGTCCATCTCAGAAAAAGAGTGGTCACTGTATTCTGCCAAACGGCGAAATCAAGAAGCACACTCGCTAAGGAAGTGGGGGTTGGTAAATAATTAAAGGAATGGGACAATCATAGTTTGAACCAGCCGAGATAAAGAGGCCAAAACAAACTGGGGAGGTTAGGAATCTTGACTTGGATCATAACAAAAGAGAAAGCCGAGTACAGGCTAGGAACCCATTCATTCATATTAACTAGGTACACAAAAGAGAGCTACCTTAACCAGGCGAGGGTTTCAAAGGAATCCACCCCGATATAGCCAGCAGATCTAAAGGAGAAAATCAAGGCTAGCCCCTTTCACGCAAACCATGCTCGCCACATATACCCACCTTTTGCTGAAGTTTGTCGAAGTCAAACGTTTCCAATCAGTTGTAATCCTTATTTTGAGCGACAGAAACACCATACGCTTTCTCCCAGAAAACGGGGACGACAAATTGTCGCAGGCAAATGCACGATCACTGAACACAAGCTCTTCTGTATCACCTCGTTGTCACCCCTGGGAGGACACGAAAGTAGTAACGTCATCGGCGTACTCGGAAACCCTGGCCCCAGTACCATCAGGGACAGCGATTACACGTAGGCCCGGACTGCACGCCCTGTCTCTTAGCCGGCGAAGGAGGGGCTCCAACGCCAAAGCATGAAGTAGGAGCGACAGTAGACAACTCTGTCGGACCGACGTAGACAGCGCCAGAACGCCCGACAACTTTCCGTTCACCTGTACAACAGCCGTGGGGGGATTGATACAGGAGGCTAATCCAGCGGCGGAATTTGACCTCCTTAGCTACGGCTATCTCTAGGGGATCCCCACCAGCCTTCGCCCGGGAGTAATTAGCTCTAAGTGTCCTCACCTTGTCAGCCTTATCTAGTTTGAGCCTTTTGCTGAACTTGGTGGTGAAAGACCTAATACTATTTTTAAAATTATCCCACCACTTATTCCCAATGACACTTTCAGTTAACGTTAATTACCTGGCACCGGAAGTCCCGCTTGTCCAGTAAGGACACGTTGAACTTCCAGTAACCAGCCATTTTGGGCCTATTTTCTAAATCTATCCGGGCACAAACAGGTTTGTGGTCCGAGTAGCTTAACCAGTGCAACGTGGGACAAGCTAAAAGATCAATGTCGGCTTCACGAACTAGCATTCTATCCAGGTAGCTAGCTACCCGGGTAAAAGGCCAACTATTAGCTCACGTCCACATCTTCCCACCCTTGCGATCGACAAGACCGAAATCTTCGATGAGATCGACCAAGCTACGATCATGTGCCTTCCCTCTAGTTTCCAACCCTCTATCCAGCTGAGGGTCCAGGATGGCATTCCAGTCTCCCACTTAGACGAGTCGCGTTGAATCTACCAGGAAGTGCTCCAACCACCGGAAAAATGAGACGCGCAACTTCTGGTCGTTGGGCGCATAAACCGCAACCAGTCGAAACGCATTGCTTTTCACTGCAATATCGGCCACGATCAGCCGGCCCTCGGCACCGACATGGACGAGATCCACCTTCGCGTCCAGGGTACGCTTAACCAGCAAAGAATCTCCTCTGGCCAGCCGGTTCCCATATGCTGAATGAACGACAAAGTTGCTAGACAGCACACAGGCATCGGCCTTGCAAACAAAGTTCACACCGAAGGACAAGAGGTCTCGAAGTAGGCGGGCAGCCTTACTCCGATCCCTAAGTCCACTTCGCATTCAAGCTGGCTAACTTAAATGACATCTTTTAAACCTGAAAATATAAGAGAAAAAAATTAATTCTGGTCACATGCAGCGAAAATCTGTGGGAACAGGGACCCCGACGGATTGTCCCAGAGAACCGGTGCCAATATCGGACGTAATTCGTCCGTCCGCGACAATTCCGCCGACGTTCGTGGGGAAAGTTAATTTTATTGCCCTATGTAAAGAAGGATGGAGGATGGAGGGACCTTGCCCGCACAAAAATAAGCAAGTTTTTGCAAATATTTTGACCCAATTTGGTCCATTCTAATGTTCGACTCCGATGAACTTTCAAAGAATTTCCTGTTCCCTCATATTAATATAGGAGGGAGAGTCCATTATCTGTGGAATAGGTGTGTTTTCCTATAACAATGTGGTATGGCCTTAACCCGTACCACGTACACAGTCAAGCTTCCACCAGCTGGTATTCCTAAGCGATTTCCCATCTAACTACTGGCCAATTCAACGTTGCTTAACTACTTCATTCATGAACATGAAAGATAGCTCATTGAAAGATCTAAGTGTATGATGGATCTTGAAAAAAAGATTTTATAGCTTCAGCATTAAAAAACTGGAAAGGAACCACCCTCAATGCTGGAAAAGAGACAGTAGTAAGTAGTGAACTCGTGAAACCTATTTGGCTCAAAAATTGTTTTAATGAAAAAGATTTTATGGCGGACCTGAAAGAAACTACCACCACCTTTTAAATTTGTTGTTGTTGTTTTTTTTTTTTTTACCTTTTTTCAGTGCAGTCTTATCGATTACACCCTAAACTTTCCGATTGACAAAAAAATTTGTAAAAATTTCAACATTAAAACAATTTTAGAGGTGGGTGGGCGGCTCAGTTTTTCATACAACCTTATAGTATAAATCGATCCTGTGCAATTAACTGTGCAAAAAGCTTGCGCGTATTCAGCAACTGAATCCTTTGCGAAATTTTTGAATAAAGCCGTTCTTGGAGTTTCTGAGGAAGATGCCATCATAAGCACCGAAGAAAACTTGAAAATGACAAAAACAAGATCAACAACTTGTCCAAACAAAAAAAACAAAAAACAAAGCGACCACAACGCGAGTGGTTCCAAAATGGAGGATCGATTTGCTATAACGTTGTATGAGCAAGTGAGCCCCCTAAAATTGTTTTAAATCTTGAATTTTTTCAAATCTTTTTTGATAATCGGAAACTTTATATAATAGCCAATACGACTGCTTTGAGAAAAGTTAAAAAAAAAAAAAAAAAAAGACAAAAAAAAAAAAAACAATTTAAAGGTGGTGGTAGTTTTCTTCAGGTCAGTCGATTTTATACATTTCGAGTGACATTATCACAAAATGTTTCCTTAAAAAGGAAACTGCTAATAATTACCGTATTTTAACGTTTTATTCACAAAGAGCAGTCAAAAATGCCGAATACAGGTGGGCTGGGGGTACTAAAATCAAGCAGATACAGAGGTTTAAATATCTGGGAAGTGTTCTAACAGAAGACGGAAAGTGCGACACAGATCCGAAGACGAATTGGCATGGCGAAAGACGCGTTCCAGAAGCTGAGTAAAGTATTAAGAGACAGGAAAATTTCACTAGAAAGAAAAAAAAAGAGTACTGGATTGCTATGTGAAGTCAGTTCTTCAATATGGCAGTGAATGTTGGACAATATCATCAAAGTTGAGTAAACTAGTCTGGTACCTCTGATACAGAACTGTATCAATGTAGTAGCTGTTTGGTTTATTTTACTCCAAGTTAACGTATCCGTCTACGCTGGGTAGGAAGTGAAAACTGTGAAAATGACAGCAGTTATTTGTCTGCTTCTCGTCATCTGGTTCAGTTAATTAACCCGTTAGTACCGTAGATAGAGGTAGCGGTAATAATTGTTCCGTCCTTTTGGGAGACGTGTTTCTTTCGGGATAGTCTGAGCATGTATTAGGGCGTTCGGAAAGTAATTATGTTTTTACCCTGAATGTTATAAAAAGAAATTCAAAATTTATTAAAATATTATGGTGTTTGGAAAGTAAGATCCTGTTTATCTTCTATGTGCCTTGTTCTTTCAGGACGTTGGCGATCATGGCTTTCCACGTCTCCCTATCCCTGGTGGCTCTTAGCACGCTTTCTCCTGTTACATCACGCAACCCCTGTTTTGTCATCCACCTTCTCAGGCCCTTAAAATATGTTATCCGCTGCTTACCCCTGTCTCTTTTTCCCCCTCTATCTGGCCTGTTAGTATCAGATCCTACAAGCCTTCCTTCCTCATTGCATGTCCAAGGAACTTTAGCTGTTTTTTCCTGATGCTCAGTATTAATTTCCTTTTCGTTTCCATCCTTTCCAAAACCTCCTCGATCCATTAAATCCGCAGCATCCTTCTGTAGAACCACATTTCAGTTGCTTCTCCTTTGAATCCAGTAGTTTCGCATTCACTGACAATTTTATCGGCTCAGCTTTAGAATAGAGTAATCTATTTACTCTCTATAAGCCAAGCAGGTGGAATGTCAGCATCACTTGAGACGTCCTAAAAGGACTGAACAATTATTACCGCTACCTCTATCTACGGTACTAACGGTTTAATTAACTGACCCAAATGACGAGAAGCAGACAAATAACTGCTGTTATTTTCACAGTCTTCACTTCCTACCCAGCGTAGACGGATACGACAACTTGGAGTAATATAAACCAAACAGCTACTACGTTAGTACATCTGATTCAGAACTGTATCAGACTAGTTTACTTAAAGCATTAGCGCGACACAAAGATTCGGCTACGATCGTTACTCTGATAAAAGCGAACTGAATGTTACTGTCTGTATAGTCACAGACACAATGAACAAAAAAAAAAAAAAAAAAAGATAACCTGCTTAAATGCGCGTCAGGTTTTTATGAAAGGAAATACTTGTCTAACATGCCACTTAGGGAAAGAAGTTTTTTTCGATGAAATGTAAGTAGTGAGTAATGCATATCTTAGGATGTTTCCGACACCAGACTGTTTCTGTCAGTCAGTTAAGTGCCATACGTGATACACACTTGGGCGATCATGTCTCTTTCGAGACATGACTGACTGGGCAGTAGGTTATCCCGCATCTACACTTTCTGCAGTAGACTGATTGCCAGCTAAGGCTATAGAACCCAATCTGTCCTGTTGTTTAACCCGTAACTCGAGGGAAGAGGCGGATTAATACCTTTCACAAGAGTATTTGAACAAAGAATTCAACTGGAATTCGAACTCAGCTCCCCGATTTCTCGTTCCGAGCCGATATCCATTGCACTACATCCTGTTTCTATATTTGACGAAAAAAGATTTTAAAAAAAATTAATACATAAAATAACACAGAATAAGTTGCGAGTAGAGTAATGGTTGGAGCATTTCTGTGGATAATGTCCTGGTTTTAATGTTGGCGCTGTTTTCTCATTTCGTGACAGCCACTGCCTTTTCCATTTGTTAACATGCAAAACACGTTTTTTATCACCTATAACAATTCAAAAAATGAAAAGCTTGCATTTGTCATTATAAGAATATTGCAGATGGTAGAATTTTGTTTTAGATCTATTGAGGACTCTACTCAGTCCACATCAGGTCAACTAAAGTAAGTTAAGCTAAACTTAAAAAAAAAAAATAATAAAGTATCGGCTTAAGGATAAATCAGGCAATAAATGTTTTTGGTTGCCGAAGTTAAGCAGCATTGAGCCTGATCAATACAAAAATAGGTGGCTCCTTACAAATAGACGCTTTAAGTTCCTCTCTAAATGATTTTTTTTTTTCAAAATGTTTTTGCAGAAGTGGACAAGGTTTTTTTTTTTTTTTTTTTTTTTTTACGACTGCCTGAGGGTAATCTACCCGTACAACGCACATTAAACCGGCCTTGTGACACATATGCAACTTTTTAAGTGCATGTTCATTCAAGGCGTCTTCTGTTATTGTCGACTGCTAACCACAGCACTGCGAAGTTAGAATCCCAAATCATATTTAACCCATAGTTTGGAGGAGATGCGGTGGATCCGTAATTTTCTGCGTGGAAGTGAATTTAATAAACCCCAACTGGAATTGGAACTCGGCTCTCTGATTTGCAATTACGAGCCGTTATACATCCCACCCGTTAGAGAGTAATCTATTTACACTCATTAGGACAATGTTGGTAAAGTAATATTTCTTTTTATATCCTTTCCGGTGAAAAAAAATGTAATTACTTTACGACCACCCTAGCTGAAGAGAGTGACAAGAAAGGATTACAAATAAGTAATATTTAAAATTACATCTTATCTTTCTTTTTATATCCTTTCCGGTGAAAAAAAAAAATGTAATTTTAAATATTACTTAGCAAAAATATGATCAACTTCATTTTCACCGTCTTGTCCAACCCGCAGGAAATTTTCCACTTAATCTTTCTTTTGTCTGATCAAGTTGTGGGTAATAAACACCCTACAGTGATGGTCGTTCCATGTTCCTTTCGCACGTAAAGGAAAACACTTCTTCATGTCTATTGAACAGGTTAAGAGGCTCATCCCTTGTTCCCTGTTTAGGATGTGGTTTCCGGCTTTCTCTTTCCCAATCTTCTCACTTTGTTTTCTTCTTTTTTTTTTTTTTCAATTGGAGTAGATAGATCTATCGCCCGGTTCACACTCCACCCATGTCTATTGAACAGGTTAAGAGGCTCATCCCTTGTTCCCTGTTTAGGATATGGTTTCCGGCTTTCTCTTTTCCGATCTTTTCACTGTTACGTAGCCCCCTGCACATCAGTGGTGTTACCGCCTTGCTCGGGGTGATACGATTAAAAAAAAAAATTTCCTCGGACCCAAAGCAAGGGCTTCTTTGAATGGAGTTCTGTCTTTTGGTGATGGCACTGGAGTTTCATCTTGTAATAAACACCGTCTTTTTAATTTTCAGTTAGACGAAACCCATATTTCATCACCTGTAACATGAACGCTCATTAGAAACCAGATTTCCCTTTTCCTAGTTTTAAAAGAAAAAACTCTCGTTGCGTTCTGTGTCGTATCTGGATCCTCTCGCTACTATATAAAATGTTATCAACAAAAGGACCATTTATTTTTCGCATTCATTTTATTAGGGACCAGTGGTGTCAGCTTGGATTCTAAGAAGCAGTGAGAAGAATGACGTCTCAGGAACGCTTGTCGCACGTTGGCTCAGCGTCCTTCTTCAAGTTGTCTTAGCCGGTCGCTAACCTGGTTGCGGGGGGCGAATCGATGCTTCAGAATTCGCGCCGTTTTGGACTTAGATTCAAAATCCAGACAAAGGCAATCCATCACTGTCAGAATACCACGCCCACAAAGAACTCCGCCCAATCGGCTGATTATTCTGGTCCCGAGTTTAGCATCCTGTAACACTCTGAAATGCACTGTAAACGCCTCCGTCGTATTGAAGATCTGATGAACTGATTCTAGACGCAGTTTATTTACAATTCAACCGTGATTCTTCTTTGGTTGGGTGACTCACAATTCATATCGGTGAAATGGGTAACTATTTTTCGAGCACCCTAAGGGGCAAGCAATATCTTTTACACAATTGGGTTCTGGTAGAATTAAGTAAATACTGACATTGGTTTCTGATTTTGTTATAATCACCGTCTATTCGTTTTTTGTTAACATGTATTTGGTTGTCTGAAGAGTTCACTCGGCTTAAGTAAATCTATTTAATAAACGAACGAACTTTTTAACCAACCTTACCAATCACATTTTTCATCATCTCCAACAAAAGAAAACGATAGACAAATGAAAGATTGGCATTTCCGGTTAAAAATTACTGCAGATGGAATCTTGTTCGGTTCCGAATCGAAAGTTTACGGGAAATTCAAATTCCATCTTTACTGTTTTTCAATAGAACAACCGTTCGATTCGGGATGTTTTCTAGATCGGCCACGAAATACTTCGCAGTAAGCAAGGCTCTTTTCACACTATTTAAGGAAACACCACCCCCTTCACTCGGATTTTATTTCTCGAAAACCCATCAAACAGTAGTAACCTGCACAAAGGGAGTTGCAGATTCACTTCCTGCCGAAGGGCACGTTTTTGATTTATCGTAAGTGCAGGCCGATAGACATATTATACATTGTTGAATAGAAATAAAAGGGGCGTCTATTTCAAATAAGTGTCCACTATAATAACATTTGAAGTAATAATGACGAATAATAATGAAGATATAATTAGATATCTATCATTTTATATATTTTTTTTTTTTCTAATTATTTTTGTTTTAAAATTTATCATGGCCTTTAGTAATACAAAAATCCTCGCCTTTAACACCATAATACATTTTTGTACCGTTAAAAACCTATATATATTCTTCGCTACTCGACGATATAATTATTGAAAAAAATAAAATAAGGCACTGTTAAAGAGCTTTCATAACTGGTAGTAAAAAGAATAAACTGAGCCGACGCTGCCTCGCTATTGTTTCTCTTCATAAGCGTGACAGGAGAAAAATGTATATTTGGGCAGCAATCTTTCATTTAAACATGTCTTCGTTAAAAACAAAATAGAAGATTTAACAGTATTTTTTTAACCAAAATTTTCGCTAAGAGTTCTTGTGAATTATGGGTTGATAAATGTTTTTTTATTGAAGTATTATTAGATAGGTGGCATGTAAGGCGTCTATTCAAACAAGTAGCAGTATGGCCAATATATATAATTGATTTATGACAAATCTTGCACAGGGCATTGAAATTCATACACTATATTATTCATCGCTATTTTAAATTTGACGGTGTTGTTGCTATTATTATTTATTAGAAACAACAAGGTTTTCAGTCTTGCATTTTCTATAATTATATAAATTTTACATGTTTTCGGGAATTCTGGCAGAAATATGGTATTCAATTATTTTTCGTATAGAAAATTTGTCCTGTTTATAATTACTGTGCATCTGGTTGTAATAAATATGTGGAGGTCTTTTGTGTTATTTTTAATTCTAGTGTCATGTAATTTTCGAAAGAATAATTTTATTTGTTTATCAATAATATAGTTGGAAAAATTATTGTTGACTCATGTTTTTGTTCTCTTAAAATATTCATTGGGAGGAGGCATATTGATATTTCAGAAGTTCATTATTACTGCTATTTTATATATTTCCGGGCATTGGCTAATGTAGTTCAGACAAGTTCTTACTGATGGCTTTTGTTTTTTTTTTTTTATAAATGCGTGGATGTGCGTTGTGGTGTAGTGGATATCGGCTCGGAACGAGAAATCGGGGAGCCTAGTTCAAATTCCAGTTGAATTCCTTGCATTCACTTACGCGCAAATACCCTCGGGAAAGGTATTAATCCGTCTTTTTTCTCCAGTTATGGGTTAAATAACTGGACAGATTAGGTTCTATAGCCTTGGCTAGCAACCAGTCTACCGCAGAAAGCAATGGCAATCTACTGCGTGATAATTTTCTGCCCAGTCGGTCATGTCTCGAAAGAGACATGATCGCTCAAGCATGTTTCACGTATGGCACTTAACTGACTTAAGTGATAAATTCGTTCGTTTTTATCACTATATTGACATCAAGAAACGGAAATTCGTTATTTTCCATGAGTTCATAGGTAAATTTCAGCGTGGAGTTATTTTCAAAATTTAATTTTAGATTTACAATTTCGTCCATATATTTTTTTTTTTTTTTTTTTTTACCAAAACAGAAGTGTATACGTACCTTGTATAAAGCTTCGGTTTGTCAGTTGTTTTAAACTCTTTGTTTTCTATATAGGACATCTAAAAATTCGAGAAAGGTAGAACATAATGGGTTTCCCATACTGACACTGTTAGTATGTAGATGTTACCATTATGGTCAGAAAATAGTTTGTGTGGTGCACGCGGTAAGTAGTTTCTTAAGAATTGCGAGTTGGATTTTTGGAGAAGGGATTGATGGGTATTTGTAGACACAGTCGCTAATTATATTCAAGGTTTCTTTAACTGGCAAAAAAAAAAAAAATTCTACATCTAGCGAAGTTAGAATGTTACCTTTTGGATTGGTTGCTTTTTAATATGTGGAGGAATTGTTTGTTGATGTGATGCTGTAATTGTTAGGTATGCATGAAGAAATTACATGATTTAAGGTTTTAGATAGTTGGTATACCGGTGTAGGTAATTTGTGATATAATGGGTCTGAGAGGAAAACCTGGTTTATGAGTTTTTACATTACGATAAGAATATCCTGGTTGGTAACCACCGACAATATTCTTTATTTGATTTTCTTTTCTTTTCTTTTAACTACTAATGTTTGTTTTATTTGCAGTGATTAATTTATTTACCTTTTTCAATGAATCTGTTGGATTTTTTCTTAATTTAGTAAATTTTGTTGTGCCATTTAGGATAGATTGTAATTTTTGGTTGTAATCTGGTCGGTTGAGAACTGAATTTGTCAGCATGTTTAATGATGATATTACGAAAATGTGTCATTGGGCAAGATTCGAACCTATATAAATAGAGGTTGCAGGTTCGAATTCTGCCGAATGGCACACATTTTCGTAATAACAATTTATTGTAAATAATCAGGCCGTAGATATAAATATATAATACTGTTTAATTAAACAACAGAATATCTACTTAATTACGAGTATCGATAAAAAATAATGTTTAAACAATTCATTTCAAATTGTCGGTTGTTTATAACTAAGTTTCGTTAAAATTCGTTAATTTCCGTAATATATATAAGAATTGTTTTATGCCGATAACGCATTTTATATTTGTTATTAGACTCCTTGGGTTTCTTTTGTTTCTTAGCTAAGAATAATCTTTCAATGCCAAAAAAGGTGTTCTTTGAATTGACTGACTGTGAGGCGTCATTAATATCGGATAAAAGCTACTTCAAGAATAGTCTAACACCCACTATGTGTCGAAATAGGAAGTGATTGTCTCATCGTCCTACAGCCTCCGTGTTTGCAAGAAAACTTTTTTTTGTATTATTTTTTTTTGTTTAGCATCTTTCTCATTGTATAGAAGTGCAAACAAAGTGATAGGAATGCAGTTACGTTACCTCCTCGGAATAAAATAATGATAGCGATAGATCCTCACGAGAAAGCAGCGAATAAATAAGACGAAAAGCTAATCGTTCCAAAAGAAAATAAGCCTTCATTTTGATTTTTTTTTTTTTTTTTTTTTTTTTTTTTTTTTTAAGAGATGCTAACAGGTTCAAAGGTTAATCGTTTTATCCTTGCTTCTCGAATAACCTGGTATTCACTTACGGCCATATCACTTCGAAACACCAGTTCCCGTACTATCACGGATAGTAGCAACATCGAGCCCGGTAAGTATTTAGATGGATGACCATTTTGGAAAGAAAGGTGCTATAAGCTTAGATTAGCTGTTGGTATAATGGGCTTACGGTCATATCAAGTTGAAACACAGGTTTCTGTACGACCACTGAAGTTCAGCAAAGTCGAGTCTAGTCAGTACCTAGAAGGGTGACCGCTTGGAAATACCAGATGCTGTAAGCTTGAATTTGTGGACGGTATAATGGGCTTACGGCCATGACGTTGATAGTTCAGGAATCTGTGCTTCAGTGTGATATCACCGAAGTTAAGCAACATCAATTGGTACCTAGATGGGCGAACGCTTGGAAATACCAGGTAAGCTAAGATGTGCGGGTGGTGTAATGGATAATAGCTCTGAATTGTTAATCGGAGAGCAGAGTTTCATTTGTCAGTTGGGTTCGTTATATGCATTTACGCGCAAATTCTTTTGAGAAAGTTATGAATCCACCTCTTCCTCTCGACTATGGGTCAATTAGTAAGATTTGTATCACTAAATCATTATATCCAATAAATAAATTTAAATTTCGTCATTAAATAACTGAGTGATTAATATGCCGTTAAGTATGACCAAGCTTGACGTTGCTTAACCTCTGCACGGAAACAGTAGTTTCAACGTAGTATGGACGTAATCCTCCAAAAATTCAGTTTAAAATCATTTGCATGGTCTTGTGAGGGATGATTATTTTTCACGCTGCAGCTTCCTTCTGACAGACTCAAGCCTGTCACTACGCTATCGCTATTTCCATGGCAAATGTTCTAATGATCTCTGTTCTTTAAATCCACAAGTTCAGAACTTTACAGCTAAAGTGGACCATAAAACTTCTACGGAGGCGAATCTACCATATTTCAAATGCGTGAAGAGATTTCCAATCGGGCAGCTAAGAATCACCGCTTTTCGAAACACTTCTGTATGGCTGCGTTCTTGAACAGTTCAATCTTGACCTGTTCAAGTCAAGAGTCAATCGTCATATTATACGCGCAAATACCCTTGGGAAAGGTATTAATCCGTCTCTTCCCTCCAGTTATGGGTTAAATAGCAGGACAGATTGGGTTTTATAGCCTTGGTCGGCAACCAGTCTACCGCAGAAAGCAATGGCAGCCTACTGCGGGATAATCTTCTGCTCAGTCAGTCTCTTTCGAGACATGATCGCCCAAGCGTGTATCACGTATGGCACTTAACTGACTGATCGGCTTACGGCCATATCACGTTGAATACACCAGTTCTCGCTCGATCACCGAAGTTAAGCAACGTTGAGCCTGGTCAGTACTTAGATGGGTGACCGCTTGGGAATACCAGGTGCAGTTAGTGTTTAGTGATGGATGTACGTTGTGGTGCAGTGGATATCGGCTCGGAAAGTGAAATCGGTGAGCCGAGTTCGAATTCCAGTTGAATACCCTGCATTCACTTCAGCACTGGTACCCTTAGGAAAGGTATTAATCCGTCCCTTCCCTCCTGTTATGGGTTAAATAACAAGGGTAGGACTTGGGGACACTGCCCTTAAAAACAAATCCCAATAAATCTTGAAACTCGAAAAGAAAAAGTATTACTAGACACAAAACTTATATAAAAAAACAACAACAATAAATTGTTGAAAGAAAAAGGTATTACCAGCAATAAATAAATAAAATTTAGTTGGCAATAAATGACCCGCCGAGGTTGATATGTCATAAAACAAAACCAACCAACCATTCATATCGCATACTTCGTTCATCATTACATTTTCAACTGTATGCTATCTTGAGTGACTCTCGTGCCTGATCATGGACAAAATTTAGTATTAAAAGAATTGAAATTTTTTTTCATGGTTTCATCGTAACTTGAAAGCACGAGGAAGTTATTATACAATTTTGAGTTTCAAGTATCTCTAATATCTGGTAGGATGTAATTGGATTGTTTTTTTTTTACGCATGTTTACACAATAGACCAAGAGCCACTTAATGTATATGGTTACTGAATGATGCTGCATAAACGTAAGATAAGGAGGTATTGCAGATTATGAGGATATGTAGGATAGATAACGGTTGATCTTTGACTTTATTAGTTTAAGATTGTAGCGGTCAGAGAAGCATCTTCTCGGGATTGTGTTCCACAAAGTAACGGTTCTTGGGTAGAAACTGTCCAAATAAAATTTTTTCTTCTTACAAATGGTATACGAAGGGAATTGAGATGATTCTTCCCATGGTGGGCTTTATCTGTGAAAGTCTGAATCGGTGCCATTAAAGAATGTATCTCGTTATAACATTTTTAAAAAAATCATTTCACACCAAGCAAAGCGAGAAAGCCACTAGTACGCAGGGAGTGTAAATAAAAAAGATTGAGAATAGTTAATTTTCTAAGCGCTGCTTAGATGTGGCACAAGGCCGAAAGAATGGGGCACCCAGTGAGAATCGAACTCGCTACTCAGTTGTAATAGGTTCTAGCAAGACAGGCTTGCTAACGATTGCACCACGCCGATGTGCACAAAAAGATTGAGAATAGGGAGGGTTGAGGAAAGGACGAAAGATGGAAGAGGTTCAAGAAGACAGAAGATGGCGATTGATGTTGCATTTCATTTTTTGAAGATTGTAGTTATGTGCATTGTGACGTTATTACCAAATTTTCGTTCTGATCTGTTTTCTTTAAAGATAGTACATAGCAAGAAGAGTTTGGTACTTTTCGGGGTGGTACAACAAACCGACCATACGTGTATGCTTTTATTATGCAGTATACTCATTAACTAACCACATTGATTGTATGGATATTTACCCTGCTCCCCCACTGGAGTGAGATGTAACACAAGGTCTTTTTAAGGTGGGGACCGCGTACGGACGGGCAGAGGGACAAAAATTCCTCAGTCCCATCAACCGCCGGTTGATCTGGCTCCAGTGACGATCACCTGGTCTACTCCTCTGCTTCAGTGTGGTGGCGCAGCTGCGGGACACTGTTCCCCGGGACCGGGCATCTTTCAGTGTAATTTTTCTCAGTTTTAATCCTGCCCTCGCGGATGGAGCTACAACTGAGCCGCACTCGAGGATAGAGACGCAACTGAGAGATGATTTGGGTCCCTACCCGACACAAAAATGTGCCAGGTAAGATTGTATGGAGGAAAACGAGAATGGTTTCGTAGCTTTGTTTAGCTGATAAGTCAAGCTAATAGACGTTGTCATCGCTTCCAGAAATATCAAATGATATTGCTGAAAGAATCTTTACATCAAGAGTCTTAGATTTGTTTTTCTGTGGGGCGTGGAGAAAATAATTTTCCACGTCTCGAAAGCCGAATTGTATAGAGAAGAATAGGTTGATATCTGGTTTGCTTCCAGTTATATATCAGTTTGTGACGTCACTTTAATTTAGGCAGTCAACATCTGTTTAATCGTTTATCTAAACAAAGGAAGTATTTTTTTCTGTTACTTTCTTTTATCACAAACCGTTAGTCGTCCTTCTACTATCGTTAATAACAAGACGAAAGGAATACTACTACTTTAATATACTTTGTTTCTTCAGAGTGCGGGGGGATAATGGTTCTCCACAATTTCCTACATCATACCTCTAAGCGAAGTTTGTTTTCTTACTGCTCACTCCAATCGTTCTTCTGTCATCCATTTAAACAAGCTTGTTATGTAGGTTACTCGCTTTTTTCCTTTACCCCTATTGTTGTCAGTACGTCTTGTATCAAATTTTCCAAACCGCTTTCCTCAGTATGTACCTCAGAAATTTTAACTGTCTTTTCTGATTCTGTGTAAGTGTCCTTTTTGTTTCCATTTTCCTTAAACTTCATCGTTACTCACATGCTCCGTCCATGGTATTCTCAACATTCTTCTGTGGATTCACGTCTCTAACGACTCAATTCTCCTTTTCATCTCTGAGGAAATTGTCCAGTGTTCTCTGCCATATTTTAAATTATTTCAACCCCCCCACCAAGCAAGGTGATAAAGCTACTAAGACATAAAAGGGTTACTGAGTGTGAAGGAATCCGAGAAAAAATAATTATTAAGGAGAAAGGCCTATAAAAGAACAGGAGTTATGATTGGCATTGCATTTACATTTTTGAAGAGCAAATCTGACAGAACAGTATGAAGCTAGAAGAGTTTCACAAGCAGGAACTGCTAGCGAAAAAACTGTTAGCATAAATCTTATGCTTACATCTTGCAATTTAAATTGTTAAACAATGAGACCTAACTGCCAATCTAGTGATGCGTTTCAATTCGTAAAGTATTTTTTTAATAGAAGGATTGATCTTACATAGCAGTTCAACATTTTTTCCTTTGTTTCCCATGAAATTTTATTATCTCTTAATACTTTGCTTAACTTCTGAAGGTCTTTCAATATGTTAATACGCCTCCGGATTTCTAACTGTTCATGGAAAGTACATCAAATTTATATAAAGAATATTTTTCAATTTTTGGATAGCATTGGTATCCTCTTACTAATGACGTTTTCTTGTAGGTACACATGACGGAAAATAAAACTGAGATTGTTTTGTTTAATACATTTTCTACAACTTATCAATCATTTTCAGCTTATTTAAAGCCAGATATTTTGTGATAATGGTTTAGTGATAAAAGCCTTACTAGCTGGTGGAAGGCGTGAATTCATACATTTCAAGTTCACTTCAGACGTCAAGTGGAACACCGATATTCAGTCCATTACTCGAAAATAGTAGGCAAATTATATTGTTCCAGAAAGTTTCTAGTTTCTTCTGCAATGAATTAATCTTTTTAGTTGGTTGTTTTTGTTTAGTGATATATCAAACTCTATGGGTTATTTGATGACGGAATTTAAATATTTTATACTCAGTTTTATTTATTTCTTTTGAGATAATAATCGTTTCAGTGATACAAGGCTTACTAATTAATCGATAGCTAGGGGGAAGAAATGGATTCATGTAATGATTTTTTTTTTTTTTACAGTTGTGTTCATCCTGTACAAGGCTCGAAACCCACTCGAGGCAGAGGGTGACAGTTAAATCGCATATGTGGGGAAGATAACTGTTAATCCTAGACTTGAACAGGCTAAGATTGTAGTGATCCGGAAAACACACTTTTGGAAGTCGGTTTCACTTAGCAGCGATTTTCAGGAAGAAACTGCTTGGATGAAACCTAATCTCACAAATGGCATATGAAGGTTGATCGCCTCAATGTGCGTGGCTTGGTGAGTCTTAGCCATAAAGGTTAGAATTATTGGAACTAAGGAACGTAGTTTGTCTGAGCACTTCACATGGAAATAGTGATATAACAGTGAGAGGTTTACAACTTTTCGTCTGTGAGGAAAGGGATTGTAAGGTGGGAAATAATTTGTCACCCACAAGCACGCGGAGACACTTTTGGGCTCTATCGTGACTGGAAAAATAAAGACTGGACAGCTCCTACCCATATATGACAGCAGTACTCCATTTTAGTCCTGGTCTGGCTCTTGTAAATGTAGAGGATAGTATGACGAGTCGAGTACTTACTGTAGTGGTACGGAGAACTGACCACTTTTCTAGTATCTTTAGCTATGGATCGTATGTAGGAGTTCTACTTGAGGTCTGGGTTGTGTTTAGAGTTCAGTAGTCAATCAATGTACGCAAGGTTCTGTGAGGGAGCATCGATTCATTCTGATTGCTTGTTATCTGGTCGGTGATGATCGAATCTAACCAACCAGTTTTTCACCTATTGAGCTGTTAGAGCTCGGTCAGAGGAGAAATCAGCAGCCAAGCTCTGGTCATCGAGATTTTGGTAGTACACATATATGCCGTTGTATTATCACAAATGATCGGAGAATATTCTTAGGTAGATCGTTTATGTAAAGTGAAAAGAGGGTTGGTCTGATTAGCAATCTCTTGGGGGATGCCTGCGTTGATTGTGAGTGATGGTAGTTAGAACATCAACCTTCGATCGGACTGATGAAAACCCCTACTGCTTGTCGTTCAAGACGTTCCTATTTAGGTCATCAACAACCTTCTTGTTGATTATAGACTCGAAAAGTTTGCTAATGATACCGAAAAGGCTGGCGGGTCTATACCAAGAGAGGAATTTTTTTTTTTTTAATCATTTCACCCCGAGCAAGGCGGAAGTGCCACTGATGCGCAGGGGGGCTACATAAGTGTCAAAAGATTCATTAGAAAAGAGTGAAGAGGAATACGAAGCAGTTAGAAAGGAGCAGAATGCAGGTGTGATGACAGTTTCAAGGTGGAGAGGAAGGAAAGGATTTACGGGGTGGGGAAAGAGCTAGAGTTAAGTGGTTAATCGATGAGTAGTGACATTGCATTTAAATTCCTGGAGGTTGTAGCTATCAGGAAAGCAAGAATATGGGAGCGAGTTCCACAGGCGGGAAGTGCGAGAGAAGAAGCTGCGGGAGTAGAATTGTCGTCTGCAATTGGCTAACCTGACTGAGAATGGGTGGGACCCAGTTGCCAATCTGGTTGCACGAGTAAACACCTTCTTAGGAGGCACTAGTGACTTAAGTTCGTCCGAGCAAAAGCCATGAAAATATTTATAGAACAGACAAAGGGAGGCCATATTTCGTCGGTGGGGAAGTGGCTGTAGTCGAGCTGCTAGGTCAGTACCTCGGACATACACTTGATTCCTTTCACAGACTCGGGAAAGATTTGTCTTTCAAATATCGGCTAAATAATTTCGCTAAGATCAGAGAAAATTCCGGTTTGATATTCTTAAGGACAGCCATTGAGATTTTATTTAGGTCAGTGGCTTTCTTAGGGTCAATATTTTTGATAAGTTTTGAAACTTCGAGGTGTGTAATAAAAAATACTACTGAGGTTGTGCTCAACGAGACTGAGGAAAAGACGACTTCGGGGCCATTTTATAATAGTGCAAACAGACGCTTTATCTCTATTGAGAATTTAGCTGGACATCTTCCAGAACTTTCGAGATCCAATTTGCTTGTTATCAAACTTAGCCTGGACCGCTTGTGAATTAGAGCAGGTTGTTTTTTTTTTTTTTTTTTTTTTTTTTAGAAAGTCAACATTGTATTCGGTGTGAAAGCTGGGATTTGTTGTGGCAAGTACTAACACCAAAAATAGATTTCACCAGTTTTTTTTAGCATTTATTTTAGTTTTAAAGATAGTCTGAAAAAAACTGTACAGAAATATCTAATTTCCGTAGTTTTTTTTGCTTACAAATCTAATTGAAATGTTACCGTTTCAAGAATGAAACCAAATAAAGTTAATCTTTTGTACTAGACGCATTGAATAGAAAATATATTAACACCAACATTCTGATTATGAATTACGATAAGAGGTGTATTTTTTTTATTGTATTTTATAAGTAAAACTGTAAAAGAAAAAAAAATGTAAAAGGTGACAAAAGGCTATTCCCTGAATAAGATTTGTTAGATCATAATTAATAAAAGTAAAAAAAAGATAACGCTATTATATTGCTGTGCATAAATTATAAGAAACAAGTTATTTAAATTTGTATTGTTTGTTGAAAATTAGGCTAAAACTACATCAGTGTATAACATATTACATCATAATTTAGCTAAATTGTTCAGTATAATTTCCTGTTGGAGAAAATGAAGGTCTTATTTGATGGCACAGTGATCGTGTCCATATACAATTTCTAAAGCTTCAGTAAATTATAAATGTTATAAGGCTTTTAAATGCTACGATTTTGATTCTGACCTTAATCTTTTAAACTCATTTCCTTAAAAAAGAAAACCCAAAAAACGATAATGATTTGGAAGAAATATATTTTGATGTTATTGTTATTTATCATGTAAAACACAGACTATTAAACTGAGTGCAATACCATTGTTCCCAAATCGATGTCCTATTGTGCATACCGACATTTTGCATTTTCTAAAACTTTCTTGAAGTGATAACAGGCATTTCTGAATGTAGCAAGTGTTCAACTATACCGCTCTTTGTGATATATATAAAACGTAAAATACTTGGTATATTAGTCAGGTAAATTCCGATAGACGAACTCAAAAGAACTCAATGTTAAATTCATTTATTTAATTTAACAGAGTAATATCATTTAGAAAAACTGTTAGATATTCTACAATTTCATGGGTAATATGTATTTCGCCGCTGGCCTTGCAGCTCGTCAGACCCAAATGACACAACAGTTAATCTTCAGAATATTCCTGAAAATCATTACACACACACACACACACACACACACACACACACACACACACACACTGTGTGTGTGTTTTCATTTGTAAATGAGTTATTACGCAACCTAGGCTTCTACCATGTGGTGTCTTTGCAAATCGTCTGAAGACACCACATGGTAGAAACCTAGGCCGCGTAATAACTCGTTTACAAATGAAAAGTATTAAAGTTTTACAATATAATTGTATTGAACACTTTTTAATATGTGCACTGGTCTAATTTTATTATGACCGAAAACTAAGTAATTAAACAATCAATATATATATATATATATATATATATATATATATATATATATATATAAATTTTGAAATAATGGTTTCAGTGAATTATAACTACACCGCTTTCAGGAAAAAAAATCAGGGTTAGCAGTTCGGATTTTGCTGGAATTTAAAACTCTCCATTCCAGAAAGATAAAACTCAACCAGGAATTAGAACTCGGCTCTTCGATTAACTATTCAGAGCCATTATCCGTTACCCACACATCCAAGCTTACAGCACCTGGTATTTCCAAGTGGTCAACCATCTAGGTACTGACCACGTTCGACCTTGCTTAATTTTGGTGTGTATCAAGAGTAAACAACCCCCATATTAATACATTTTATATTGCCTTTGGGCAGTAACCAAAGCCTGTACTCTCGTATACGTACGTTCCCACGCACCGTGGGCACTGTCTTACGGGATATTCCACACACAGTTTGCTCGCAAGCAGACATTTGGTATTCTGCCATTCTTTTTTAGCTGGTGGGGATCATCATATCTCAGTTGCGTCTCACTCCTCAGATAGTGTGACTCCGTTGCATCTCTGTACGAAGACAGACATGCGTCTGAGAAAAATTGTAGTGAAAGATGCCCATTCCCGGGGAACAGTGTTCCTGGACTGTACCACCACATTGCACTAAATGGGTGGTCGACGGTTACGAAGACTAAACAATGTTTTGACCCCTGCCCATTCGCACGAGTTTGGGCTCCTCATATTATAGCTCGACCTTGTGTCACATCCACGTCTTAGCAGTAGTGGGGGGGGGGGGTAAATATCCATTTGATATTTTGGGAACATTTCCAAAATGGTATCTGATTTCCTAGTCTGAAAGTAGACAATCTCTAGATTTTAGAACTGGTCTTATTTTGTCCCAACTCCAAGAATTTATGTTTAACTTTGAAAGATCATAACTTAACTAAATAATGTGTAATTATTTACTTTTGCCTTGCCAATAGTTCGAGTATAAATAATGTAAATATTTACTTTTAGTTGATCAGTTCGGGATACCTGTTATTTCTGCTTCTGTTTTGCTAGGAAAGTAATTGAATTCTTGTTGAAAAGAATGTTATAAATGGCGGAGAGGTTTAACTTGACACAATTTTTAAGAATTGACTGATATCCAGTGCATATATTTTGGAGTTCTGCAGCAGAAAAATCAGTCAAATTAACAGTTGTAAGTTTCCAAACTACGTTTTGGTGCAGTGGATATCTGATTGGAAAGAGAAATTGGAAAGCCGAGTTCGAATTCCAGTTGAATTCGTTATATTTATTTTTGCTCAAATACCATTTTGAAAGGCATCAATCCGTCTCTTCTACCGCAGAAAGTACTGCGAGAAAACCTTCTGCCCAGTCAGTCATGTCTTTTTCGAAACATAATCGCTCAAGCGTGTATCACGCGTGGCAATTAACTGAACTTTTCAAATATTAAAACCATTCCAATCTGCAAGATATTGGTTTTGGGAAGATTTTTTTTCTAAAACTTACTGTTTTCATTTCATATATTTAATTGGTGGGTTAATTTAATTGGTGGTTAATTGGTGGTTTAATTTAATTGGTGGTTAATTGGTAGTTACTTCTTTTTCAGCAGAGGACTGGAGTCATTACCCGGCAGTGGGGTGGATGTTGTCTTGAACAATTTTTCGACGTTGTTGATATTAAAGCCCTTTTAAACCATGACCTTGTATCACATTTGGTAACGGCGTGGAGGCACTGAAAATATCGCTTTTGGCACCACACCAGTAAATTAACTGCCATACGTAATACACGCTTAGGCGATCATGTACCCGAAAGAGACATGAATGACTGGACAGAAGATTTTCCCGCAGTTGGTTGCCATTACTTTATGCAGTGGACCGATTGCCAACCCAATCTGTCATGCTATTTAACCTATAGCTGGAGGGAAAAGAGATGGATTCGTACATTTCCGAAGTGTATTTGTGCGTATATGAATGTAATGAATTCAACTGGAATTCGAACTAGGCTCTCCGATTTCTCGTTCCGAGTCGATATCCACTGCACCACAACTCAGTTTTTGGTATACCTTACTTTGTATTTAAATGAAAATCCTGATTTAGACGTTTATTCGTATGCTTTCTGAGGTGCAGAAACCATTTTTGCAGCGAAAATCTACCGAATGAAGTCTAAATTGGTTAAATGCAAAATTGAAATTCTTCACTGCAGACCAGAGCTTCTAGACTTAAACATCTAATTTTATTAGAAGTGTGGAAGATTTTTCTTAATCTTTCTCTTGAGTACAGATAACGTTTATTAGTCTGTCAGTTAAATGCCATATATGATACACACTTGGTCGATCATGTCTCTTTTGATTCATGACTGACTAGGATTTAGATATGATTACGGTTACTTCACGTTGAAACACCTGTTCCCGTACGATCACCGAAGTTAAGTAACATTGAGCCTGGTCAGTACCTAGATGGGCAACCACTTGGAAATACAACTGTGCTGTAAGCTTCAGGTCAGACTGTCTGCTACTGGTATCACGTAACCCAGTACTGTCTGCCACGGGTCGGGTTGTCGGCGACTAATTCGGCGTCCCCGCTGGGTGTGCAAACTTGGTGAGGAGTGGTGGAGGCACAAAAAAAAAAAAAAATTGTCAAAAAGAAAGAGCTTCTATGAGCCAACGGCCACCTGCACATGCAACCAGCTATGGTTTGGTCTTCTCTAACCCACATTGCCAAGTGCGGCGAATACGGCAAATCCCCTAAAATGATGGACACCAAAACAGTGGCAGTCATCCTGGGAAGTGTTACTCGGGCGAGAGTAAAAAAGAAAAATGATCCTTTGGGCTATAGCACCCACTATTCTGCTAATAATCAGTAGGAGGTAAGTGGTGTAGTCACACCTTTCGTAAGGGTAATTGTGCATAAGTAAATGTAACGAAGCCGACTTGAATTCTAACTCGGCTGGACAGGTTCTCATTGCGAGCCGATGACCATTACATCGCAAAGCACAAAATCACAGTTCAATAAGTGTCGAAAATCATTCAGATGTAAAAATAATATATCTCAGGAGATATTCTGATGATCTCCTCAAAGATGAAGAAGAGACGCGAAGCAACAGAATTGGGTAGAGAATCCCTGGAGGACAGAACATTTGGGCCATGGTTTTAGACAGAATAGACTTGCCTGAATAGCAGAATGGAAGCTCCCAGGCTGTTATACAAATCACCTACCAATTAGGCTTCAACTACAGTTGAGTACTGTCTGTTGCTACTTACTAATTCATGCGTAATGCGTTTTCGGCAAATAGATCTGTTAGACCACATCATTCACCACATCGGACAACAGTAGATGACACTCGACTTTAGGACACTTAGCCGTTGATTTACTCTGGGGAACCTTTCGCTGTTAATGTTGACTTCAGTCTAGAAAACCCTCCGAATACAACCAGACAAATAAGTACTGTTCTGTAATACATTTTATTTCACTCTTCTTGCACCTGTCGACACAAGACAAGAAGTACTGTAGGTGGTCTAAGTAGATAAATCAGGCGTCACCCTCGCCCTGGAGATTTCTCAATTATTCCGGTGTCTATAATCTTGTAGAGCATTTTGAATAGCACAGGCATTCTCTTTTGAATCGAGTTCACTCGCAACAAGGCACTAAAGCCACTAAGACACATGGAGTTACTAGGTGCGGAAGAGTTAGAAACAGAAACGCTGTTAAGGAGCAAAAACAAAAGAATAATCGGGAGAACATGAGATAGCGATTTTTCGCAGATTAAAGTTGGCTGGAAAGCATGGAGTTAGAAGGGAGTTTCACAAGCGAGAAGTGTGAGAAAAGGAACTGTTAGCATCGAATTTATGGTACATCTAGCCAGCTCAACTGTAAATTGGTGAGGCCTCGTCACAAATTTAAAGTGTCTAGACACTATATCAAAGAGCTCACCTTAACCGTTACCATGGAAATATTTATAGAAAAGACACATAGAGGCATTCTTACGACAAAGGAAAAGTGACTGATACCGAGCTTTGTAATATTTTTTCTTTAGATATTCCAACATTTAAAATTTGTCTATACTTCTGAGATGGTGTAGTGTTTACATTATTCGGACTATTGTCCTCATCTTTTTTTGCTATTTGTATGACGCTTCCGCCGTTGTACGCTCCGGCCTTCTTCATGTGCTAGGAATTTCAAACCGAACACTTTATTACAATCACTTGGGTATATCATCCTCATTTCTTGCGTAAAAGCTTCGATTGGAAGTCATAAGTTATCTCCCTCTAACCCTGCAAGTTACTTGTTCACCACTGCTGTAGCATGGTATTGAACTCACAACTCTAAGAGTCAAGTCAGAAACAAACCAACGTCTATATCCGCTAATAAAGAGTGCTAGAGAGTGACGTCATTGTTCGAGACAATACCGTGGAAAAATTAAAAACTGATGTTTGTAGAGATGGACAAAAGTGACTCGCTAGGAAACGGAGCAATTCTCAGTTCAAGTTAGCTTTATCACTAATATTTACCTTGATAAACTGGTGAAGATCTTGCATTTAAAGATTTTCCTGAATGCTTCTGCGTGCCACTGAAAACTGTAGCAGGCCGCATGCGGTTCGCTGGCCATAAATTGCCCACCCCTGGGTTAGGTGTTACCTCACCTCCCCAACTCAATGCACTCTTTCCTTTCATTCAACAATCAAGCGTATAAGATTACTGTTTTTTCTTCAATGATTTGGACAAGTTTCGAAATATTTATTTATTTATCGAATCACAAAGAGGTCGAACCCCAATAGTCTGCATACAAATTTCATTTATACAGACTATTAATTACCCAGTTCAGTAATTAATTTAGGGAGTACAAACAGAAGTACGATTTTCTTTTAATTACTCGACATCGTTTGATTAAATTATTCATTTGTTTGCTTGTATATCCATCCGACTGCTCTCTCATCGATTTGCGGTGATTTTTAGCGAAAATATAACTCTCCGCAGTTTGTTTGTTAGAAGCGGCTTTATTACCTAAAGGTTTATTAAACGCATCAATAACAATTCGATTTTTTTGTGTCTGTCTTCGGTGCCTAATACAAGGTAGGATCTTTTATAATAGGAGTGTTTCCCAATATGCAATAAACGGGAGGCCCTTAGTAATAAGGATCGGGAAATCATTTAACGGTGAAAGAAAACAAAAAGCGGGGGAATTAATAAAACACTTGATCTTAATAACCTGAGGTATAGTCGGAAAATTTTTTTATGTATAAAACCCCCAAAAACAAACAAAACAAACGTCCTCCCCTTTTTATTACTGTATCACAGCAAAAAACGGCACATCGTAGCAAAATTTTTATTAGGTTAGTATCGTTGAAATGCTCTGGCTTGAACAGTCATTTTCAGCCCAGTTTGAACCTTTAAAAATTTGCAGCAAGCCTCAATATAGAAAGTTTTGTAATTTGCTTGAACCATTGTGTATGTTAAGTGTATGGTTAGGTCTTGAAGGCTATCACAATGCATTTAGTAAAATACCACAAACACACACACACGCATACATGCTCTAACACACTTACGGACACACACACATACACACACACACACACACACACACACACACACACACACACACACACACACTCTATAATTAACAGCAGTAGTAGCGGAGAATGATCATTTGTTGAAAGGCACGGTTCACAGACGAACGCGAAAACAAGCTCTCCTACCATTCTGAAGATGAGATTTTGATCTCGAAATATTAATGACTAATAAATAGGTAATATCCAACAACTTCTTTACCTTCCTTTATTTTACTGAACGCATTGTGATAGCCTTCAAGACCTAACCATACATCAATATAGAAAAAATGTACAAACTCAAATACCGCTTAAAATAACATCTCTCTCTTTCTCACACACACATTACATTGCATTCAAATGTTATTTTTTGTGGATGCTTATATTTGAGTCGATGCTCCGTTTATTTTAACCAGTACTTATTTCTACCAGCTTGAAACATTTGGCATTTATTAACCGAAAAGCCGGGACTGATTTCGGGTGAAATTTATAAAATCTTTCTCTTTAAAACAATTTTTCAGTTACAGGTTTTTCAAGGCCTGTAGTTGTTATCACTCTTTCAAGTACTGATTGGAGTTTCCTTTTTAACCTTTTATTTGAAGTGGTGTGGAATGCTAACATCTTGTTTATGTCATTATTTTCTTTTCGTGTTTCATGCGCTATATATTTTTTTGTTGCTGCTGCTGATGTTGTTTCTCTTATTTGGTACAGTTTTTTGTTTGTGATTCTGTAGCCCCAGTCTACAATGTTAAAAGAAGAAAGATCTTTGCCAAGACCATCATGCTTCACTCACTGGAATCTTTTTTTAGCAAATGTCTTTAATTTGTCAAATGCAAAAAACAGACCACGTTTGATCGTGAGGTGAACTCGGGCAATGTACATTTCAACAAATAAGTTTGATACAACACTAACAAAACGATGGGGAAGTGTTCCTGGCTGAGATCAAAGCAAAGTGAAATAGATTATTCATTTAATTTCTTCTAATTTAGAGGTTGCGAGTGAACAGCCAAAATGGATTTTTTTTTTTTTTTTTTTTTTTAAAGCGGTCACTTGATCAGTGATTTTTTTCACTCGTTGATATTAGCTGCTAGTCGCGTTCTGGAGGTGGTTGCTCACTAGGGGTCAATTAACATTATAGCAAATCGTCGGTTCCTAGAAAAACGGTCGTTGAAGAGTGCGGCAGGTTAGACTGTATCAGACAAAGAATACTGAATCTCTTAAAGGCACACATAATCTCCGGATAAACCGGTATCAGGTGTGCCCACCGGCTATGAGTTTTTTTTGTTTCCTAATCAAGCAGAAATGAGTTACTGCCACTTGAAATCTTCATGACACCGACATTTCTCTGTGATCAGTGTACTATAAATAGCATAGTAGCTGGAAGTCAAGAATAATCTTCCATTTAATCCTGGGCTTACGGCCTATCACGTCGAATACACCGGTTCTCGCTCGATCACTGAAGTTAAGCAACGTTGAGCCTGGTCAGTACTTAGATGGTATTCCCAAGCGGTCACCCAGGTGCTGTAAGCGTTTAGTTACGGATGTGCGCTGTGGTGCAGTGTATATCGGCTCAGAAAGAGAAATCGGTGAGCCGAGTTCGAATTCCAGTTGAATACTCTGCATTCACTTAAGCACTGGTACCCTTGGGAAAGCTTTTAATCCGTCCTTTCCCTCCAGTTATGAGTTATAACAAGGGTAGGACTTTGAGACCCTGCCCTTAAAAACAAATCCCACTGAATCTTGATACTCGAAAAGAAAAAAGTATTACTAGACACAAAACTTGTATAAAAAAACAATAAATTGTTAAAAAGAAAAAGGTATTACCAGCAATAAAAAAAAAAATTGTTGTCATTAAATGACCCGCTGAGGTTGATATGCCATAAAAACAACCAACCAACCATTTGAACAAGATGAACATAAGATTGGATTTTCACTTATATTGTGACAACAACTTGTTGTTTCTACTGGTGTCAGTAGTCGTTGTTTAAGTCCAGATAAGTCATAATTTTGAATGCTGGTTTTCAATTTTCAAGTCCACTAAAATGATTGTTGGTTGTTTTGTTTTTATGGCATATCAACCTCGGCGGGTCATTTATTGCCAACTAAATTTTATTTATTTATTGCTGGTAATACCTTTTTCTTTCTTTCATTCTTTCTTTCAACAATTGTTTTTTATATAAGTTTTTGTGTCTAGTAATACTTTTTTCTTTTCGAGTATCAAGATTCATTGGGATTTGTGTTTAAGGGCAGTGTCCCCAAGTCCTACCTCGTTATTTAACCCATAACTGGAGGGAAGGGACGGATTAATACCTTTCCCAAGGGTACCAGTGCTGAAGTGAATGCAGAGTATTCAACTGGAATTCGAACTCGGCTCACTGATTTCTCTTTCTGAGCCGATGTCCACTGCACGACGATGCACATCCATCACTAAACACTAACTGCACCTGGTATTCCCAAGCGGTCACCCATCTAAGTACTGACCAGGCTCAACGTTGCGAGAACCGGTGTATTCAACGTGATATGACCATAAGCCCCCACAAAAATGAATTGTGTAGCCAATATGTTTCATTTTTTTTTTCTTTTATTTTTATAATCATATCGCTTCAAGTAAGGCGTTTTACTGCCACTGGTGCACAGGGGTTTATATAGGAGGAAAGTTATGAGAAAGAATGACAGGTTATAGTGGGTGCCAGGAAGTGAGTAAGAAGGATGAATGTGGCCATAAAGTGAGGGATTAATTTATACAATGATTGTAATATAAAATTGATCCCCCACTTTATATTCACATAATTCCTTGTCTGTTGATAAGTCGTAGAAAATGAATCAATCAGTAAATGAAATACTGATAAGCTACACATGCATGTCTTTTAGATTTATTTACATTCTCTGGAATATAAATGTATGAAATTTTTTTTTTAATAATCATATTGCCCCAAGCAAGGCATTCTACTGCCACTGGTGCACAAGGGGTTACAATGGAGGGAAGTTATGAGAAAGAGTGACAGGATACAGGATGTGTCAGGAAGTGGATAAGAGAAGGGTTAAAAGACTGAGAGTGTAGTGGACAGAGAAAGGTGCATGAGAGAGAGAGGATGTAAGTTAGCAAGATAGATGACTTTTGACTTTACACTTAAACTCTTGGAGATTGTAGCTGACAGGGAAGCAAGTAAACAGAAAGGAATTCCACAGGCGGAAAGTGTGAGAAAGAAGCTGATTGAGTAGAATTTGTATTTACATTTTATTGGTTTCACAGTAAAAGGGTGGGACCTAGTTGCTAATCTTGTGGGTTGAGAAAAGTCATGCATAGGGGGAACCAGAGAGCTAAGTTCATCGGAGCAGAAGCCGTGAAAGTACTTGTAGAAGAGACACAGAGAATCCAAAAGTAGATGATATTAAGCTCACAAAAACTGTAGTAAATTTTCATTAATTCTATATTCTCTTTTCGTAAAATATTTGTTTTATTTTTGGCAGATTTAGTTTTTTATAGTTTGGATTGATTTTCTACAGCTTATCAACCTTTTGCTGGTCACTCAAAGCCAGAAAAAATTTAGATTGTAAAATTTAAAAAAAAAAGTTCGTTTTGAGATAATAATTTTAGGAAAAAATTTGACTAATTAATCCACATCTGGGTGTGGATTCATACCTAAATAGAATTTGATCAATAGTTTTGTGGATAAAGTATCGGATCAGTTCTATATGTAAAACAATCCCTTACTTTGTGGCTACGGAATTTTCAATACATTTATTTTACATTTGCATTTTGTCATGGTTCTTCTTCTATGTGCCATTTCCCTTCAGGACGTCGGCAATCATGGCCTTCCAAGTTTCCTTCTCCCTGGTAGCTCTGAGCACGCTTTCTCCTGTTACCCCACCCAAACCCACTCTGCCATCCACCTGTTCAGGTCCTTCAAATATGTTATCGACTACTTCCCTTCTCTCTTTTTCGCCCTCTATTTGACCTGTGAGTATCAGATTCTCTAAGCCTTCCTTTCTCATCACATGTCCCAAGAATTTCAGCTGTCTTTTCCTGATGCTCAGTATTAATTTCCTTTTCATTTCCATCCTTTCCAAAACCTAATCATTGTTCACATGCTCATCCATAATATCTGCAGGATCCTTCTGTAGAATCACATTTCAGTTGCTTAAAGTTTTTCCTTCATCTTTGATGATATTGTCCAGCATTCATTGCCATATTGAAGAACAGACATCTCATAGCAATCAAGTACTCTCTTCTTTGTTTCTAGTGAAATTTTCTTCTTAATAAATACTCTAATCTCGAAAGAGACATGATTGCCCAAGTGTGTATCACGTATGGCACTTAACTGGCTAATTAGGATGTGCATTGTGGTGCAGTGGATATCGACTCGGAATGGCAAATCAGGTAGCAGAGTTCGAATTCCAGTTGAATTTCTTGCATTCACTTATGCACAAATACCCTTGTAAAAGGTATTAATCTGTCTCTTCCCTTTATTTATGGCTTAAATAATGATGTTATCTTCTATATAAAATTAATCAGAAAATGACTTTAGCACAAATTTCAAATGCTGAGTTTTTGAGATTAGGATCATAAATGTTTTGCTGTATTTGCTATAATAGAGGTTTTGGTGAACAGATTTCAGTGTAGAACTGAGCATACATTTTTCTTAAGCATTTTTTAAGTTTCTGCCATGTCTCTTCAGAATGAAGGTAATCATGTCTCTCCACAGCTGTCTCTTGTTTTTTTTAACATATGTATTGCTATGACTTCTTGTGAAAAATTGAAGGATTTCCCATTGCCTTCTCAAAGGATTTAAGTTCTTTCTCTTAGACTGGCATGTGGTAATGGTAAGCAAATGCTTAAGAACTTTAAATCCTTGGAAAAGGCAATGGAGAAACCACTTCATTTCTTAAGAAGTAGTAGCAATACACAAATATTTTTAAAGAAAATTAAAAGGTAGATGTTGAGTGACCTGATTATCTCGGTCATAAAGGGACATGGCATTAGAAAAAAAAGAACTTGAGAAAGGCGTAAATGTGTAAAGTTTATCTTCAGTTCTAATCTGATCTCGAGATCTGTTCACTGAAAACTACAACCAGACTAATAACTATAACTCCATCTTGTATGTTGGATGTTAATCCCAATTCATGTTCCTAAATCTTGAAGGGATTTAGATTAATATTGACTTAATTACAGTTAGGTTTTGACCTAAATTTGCATTGAAATCAATAAAACCTAAAATGGCAGTCTAAGTTTCATGTTCATTAAATTGTTGCCATTTTATTTAATAGGGTTAGTTGGGTACCATCTGATGTAATAAATAAAATGCACCATGACACAATTCACTCTGCCAGAAATTTAGAAATGGCCTGCTGTACTGCTTGTCATTCATACCGAATGCTCCAATATGACCATTTCAGAGTGTTTGGGTGTCAATCTGAGAACAGTGCAGAAGATTCAGAAAGAGTTTGATGAGTCTAATGGTGATTACAAAGGTGTTTGAAGTGATCACCAGTGACGGCAATGTTGTGCCTCCATTCATCTTTCTACAGGGCCTCAAACTTGACATGGAGGCCTGGGTCAAGAGGATGGCTGCTGGAAATCCCTATGTCTGGCAAAAGGACTTTACGCAATGCAACACAAGCTGGAGAACCCAGTTATGTCTCGCAGACAATTTATGCAACCACGTCACCCTTACATCTGGCCACTTAGCACCCCAAACAGCCACCTTCTCGATTATTTTGTGTGGCATTACAGATGAGTGAGAGACCAACAAGACCTCTTGTAGCACCAAAGATGAACCAAAGGCAAGGGTTGCAGGATATTCCAAAGTTGTCTGAAAGCCGTGGTTGATTTTAATGGCGATTTTATTGAATGAATTTACTCTAGAATTTCAAGATATTTTTGTGTGATTTTGGTAAACATATCTAGTAAAATGAGATGTCCATGTTATTTTAATTTTTGCATAATTTAGATAACAATTTATCCATCGCACCCCGTATTTGCAAAATTAGATGGAAATTATGAGAGGTTAATTTAGAGAACCCAGCATGAAAAATGTTGAAGTAAAAAAAAAAAAAAAAAGAAAGTAATATAAAAAAAAAAAACTGTACCTCATTTTCCAAAAGTTTGCTTTCTAACATTTGGTTTTTACAAAATATCAACTTTTGTACAGAATTTCTTTGCCATTTTGCTTTCCACTATTCCAGCCAGCAATTTTTAATTTTTTACAGGAAAAAAAATGTAACCGTTCCTAGACATCACTTAAAAAGAAAGGGAAAGAACTAACCTTTATGCCTACTGCAGTGTTGATATTCATCATCTGCTGTGGGTGGAGTAGAAAATCTTAACCCCACATATTTTTTTTTCATCAGATGTTTTTTGTAGGTTCTCAAAGCATGCTGTATAACTACTAAACCAACATATTCTCAATTTGTATATATGTTTTTTTTAATTTTTTTTGCATTTCATTCTTGCCCTGTGAACCTTAGTGAAAATCTCATGCAACCTCATTTTGAGATCTTTGAACAAGAATTTAAATGTAAAGTCAATGGTCATTTCCTATCTCACTAACCTGCATCCTCTCTCTCATGCTTCTTTCTCCATCCACTCCACTCTCATCAGTATTCTTATCCATCTCTTACCCACTTCCTGACACCCCATATCTAGGCTGCATCTGTTCATTCCTCACTTAATAGAAATGACAATCTTTCATACAGCCTTGTAGGGGTTGGTGTATCTTCCACCTTACAGCACCTTTCTCCACAGACTCAGTCAAAATCCTATCTCCACTACTATAGCAAATGTTCAAACTACATTTTTATTTCACCAATTCAGATCTTTAATGCTGAACAGCCATGCTACATCCACAGTCGATTCATCTTCATTCTCTTCATATTCCACTGTTAAGGACTCTGACAGCCTTGTCCCAAGGCCTGCTACTCTGCGGAAAGTAGTATCATTTGGATCCTTCCATAAATGCTATAATATTACCCTCTTCAGAGCTAGGGTCAATCGTTTACAGCTTTTCTTTGCCTTTTGCTTTCCACCATTTCAGTCAGCAATTTTTAATTTTCTACAGGCAAAAAAAATGTAATTGTTCCTAGACATCACTTAAAAAGAAGTGGGGTGCAGGGAAAAACAAATCTATATGCTTAGTGTTGATATTCATCATCTGCTTTGGGTGGAGTGGAAAATCTTAGCCCCAGATATTTTTGTTTTCATCAGATGTTTCTTTGTAGGTTCTCAAAGCATACTACAAAACTCTACTAAATTGACATATTCTGAATTTGTATATATTTTTTTTTCATTTCGTTCCTGCCCTGTGATCTTTAGTGAAAATCTTATGCAACCTCATTTTGAGATCTTTGAACAAATCAAAAAATTTCTCATTATAACTCTTTCTTTACTTTTTATATTCCGGCTTTTTAAAGGCTTCTATCTTTCAAATTGTGGAGTGAAACATTTATCCTTTACTTTATGGCAGAAAGGAAACTTAGTGAGAGACCAGGTGCCAAAGTTCACTGTTCTCTTAATCTGTAGCACTCATGCAATATGGCTTATGGCCATTTCATGCTGAAACAGTGGGAAGTGAAATGGATGACTGCTTGAAATGGAATAGCTGAGTCCCAGTTCCAGTCATGTTCATCATATTCATTAGCATGCATATACTTTGGGAAAGATATGAATCCCCCCCTTCTACTCCAGCTATATATATATATGCTAGCAGTATAGCCCGGCATTGCTTGGTGTAATGAAAGCCTTACAACTAATCCATTGTCCTGGAGCTCAGACTCTTTGGACGTTGGCATGAAATACTAAAAAGTAATAATTGTTTCCAGTTAAAGCCAAACCATAGACTGAAAGAAAAATGAATGGATGTAAGTCAAATTTTGATTTCCTGTTATCGATATCAAATAAGTTTTTTTTGTTGTAAACTGAATTTTGAAGGCTAAATAAGTCCTCTGAGTAAATGGTATCATGGCTGAGACTAAGAACTACAATTATACCTACTTAGAGTCAAACCCGAAACAAAAAGTAAAATAAAAGGGCTGAAAAAAATACAAACATACCGGCAGATAAACAGACACACACACAAACATCTTGCCTTTTATATATATATATATTATCGATTTTCTGCACTATTGTAAGAACTGCAACCTTGAAACTTCTGAATATCGTTTTTTATGTCTTTGTCTATAAGTGTATCAAATTTGAGTAAAATCGGACCACTCCTTTTTTTTCAATTATTGATTTTCGATATTTATCGGTGGGGTGCCTCTACACAAAACCTTGCTAAGAACATTCGTAGACGCTTGTAGTACAACTGTGTAAATTTTCAAGAAAATCGGTTCAGCTGTTTCGGAGTCTATAGGTAACGGACACACACAAAGTTCCATTTATAAATATGTTTAGATTAGTAGGACTTGTATCAGCAAATTATTATAGCCAAAAAATTCTTACTAAAATATTTTCTGGGTTTAAATAACCTGCAAAAAGTAGATAAGCCATAAAAACAAATTGGTCATAAGAGGTTAGTTTTAACATTTTCTTAGTGAGAGAGGCTTTATTATTTTGTCTTTGCTATGTCAGTTCTTCTCCAATTATATGGGTAGAAAATGAAGAGGAAAAAATGTAACCATTTGAACTAAACACATAATATTTAATCTCGGACAATGCTTGATAGAAATACTAATAAATCAGTTCATTTAATTCTTAATTTCTTTGGTGTTTTTCTATAAAGAACATGCATTGGAATTATCACAGTTTCAGTTTTATGATCAAAGTATTGTTGAACTTGTAACTGTGCCAGAAAATTATTTTTTTTATTTGTTTATTTTGTTTATTTTATCATTTTACCCCAAGCAAGGTGTTAATTCCATTGATGTGCAGAGATTACATAAGAGATTTGAAGTATTAGGCAGGAGGAGAGTGAAGACAAAGATGAACCAGCTATAGGGGTGAAGAGAAAGGGCAAGAGAAGGATGTGAAGACAGTTGCGAAGGTAGAGAGAAAGGAAAAGAACAAGATACATTGGGTGATGTAGAAAGGGCTGGAGTTAAGTGGATAAGAGATGGAAATTGACTTTGCATTTAAATTCTTGGGGGTTATAGCCACCAGGAAAGCAATGATGAGGAGGATGATAATGATATTTCCCAAGTTGAAATTCAACAGCCCCAATAGCCAATTTCAAACACCAAAGCAAAGATAATGTTCGATATTGTAGAGTGAGTGTCCATGGTTAAATGTAAATGACAGAACAGCCCAACAAAACAATTGACAAATTGAAATTAATAAAGTAAACTTCATACTTAAAGGCATTTGTAGATGTTTAACAAAAGATGGAATAAAAAATAAGAAATACAAAACAACCAACCAGTTTCAGTCCGATGATTCATCCGGGTATTACAGGGACTTATTTTAATTCAATATTTATATTTAAAATGTAAAAGATGAAAATGAATTATGGCAGATATTAAGAGGGAGAAAAAAAAAGAATATTGGGAAGGGCACAGACAGGCACTAAATGGTGATGATATGGAGTCCAAGTATACATTCTTTTTGTCTACAAAGAGATGGGGTCCTGGTTTTTATGTATATTGACTCCAGTGCCTGTAGATGAAATGCAGAGTGTGAACCAGACAACACAGTGAACTGGTCCACACTGAAGCGATTCAAACAATTTCTGCTGCTTATGAGGTGCTCAGCAATGGCTGACCCAGAAGTGTTCACAATTTAACCCGTCTGAACACCGGTATTGAGAATTCTTTGCGGCACATGTTGCTTTATTCTGCTCTTCAATCTTTGTGACGTTCTTCCTATGTAGTCGTTACCACAACTACAAACGAATCTATAAATAACAGACGAAATATGGTGAGGAGGAAGAACATCATTTTTTCATAGATGGGAAAGCAGAACAAGTGCCAAGATGGACTCTAACTTGAGCAGAAAAAATTGGAAATTGACAAAGTTAGCAATAACAAAAAAAAAAAAAAAAAAGGAGAGTAAAAATTAATATTTTTTTTTTTTTTTTTTATAAGCGTTTCACCCCGAGCAAGGCATGTCACTGCCACTACTGTGCAGGGGGCTATGTAGAGAGGAGAAAGGCTGGTTAAATATAGGACATAACAGAGGGTGGGTGATAGGCGGGTGAGGATACCGAGAATGAGGGTTGGGTAGATGAGAGTGTTGTGAGAATAGTTGGGAGTTAGTGTGATAGGAGGTGTCTATTGACCCTACATTTAAACACCTGGAGATTGTAACTGTCGGGAAAGCAGACTTGTGGAAGGGAGTTCCACAGGCGGGAAGCGCGAGAAAAGAAGCTGTTGGAGTAGAATTTACGGTTACATCTTATTTGTTTAACTGTAAAAGGGTGGGACCTAGTTGCTAATCTAGTATCTCGTGTAAATTCGTGCTTGGGCGGCACCAGTGATCTAAGCTCATCGGAGCAGAAGCCATGAAAGTACTTGTAGAAGAGGCACAGGGAAGCTACATCACGCCGGTGTGAGAGCGGCTGCAGCCGGTCTGCCAAGTTAGTATCAACCACGTTACAGATCCTCCTTTGTATTTTGTCAAGAAGCCCAAGGAGAGCAGCAGGGGCACCCGACCAGATATGGCAGCAATATTCAATACACAGGCGGATGGTAGATTTGTATATGTGCAGAATAAGCAAGAAAACAATACATGCAAGACAAATCAACAGTAATATGGCAAAAGGTTCACAAACTAAGAATTGGAATTAGGGTTGACATATGAGTGAATTCGGATAAGTGAATGTCAGTCAGTCAAGTGCCATATGTGATGCATGCTTTGGGTCTCAAGAGACATGACTGACTGGGCAGAACATTATCACACAGTAGGTTGCCATTGCTTTCTGCAGTAGACTGGTTGCCAGCCAAGGCTATAGAACACAATTTGTTCTATTATTTAATCCATAACTGATGGGAAGAGATGGATTAATACCTTTCCCAAGGGTATTTGTGTGTAAACAATTGCAAGGATTTCAACTGGAATTCGAACTCGGCACCCCAATTTGTCATTCCGAGTCAATATCCACTGCACCACAACGCGCATTTGAGTCAGACGAAACAGAGAAGTGGTCTATTTTATTTGCTAGGAAGAAATTTCCACATGCATTTGTATGCTTCTACCTATAAATTTTGGAGGGGAAAGGGTTTTTCAGTTATTTCCAGTAAGATTTATATTCAAAACTAAATGTTTATGCTGTGGGTTGTTCCTTTTTTTTTTTTTTTTTTTTTTTTTTTTTTTTTTTTTTTTAGGTCACTCTGTAAATATGTGGTATTATGGTATGTCAGATTGTAAGCTGATGGATGAATTCTTGTGGTGATTGGGTTGTAAATCTGATTAGCTAGGTCTAGGATAGAATGTGTTGACCATCCTCACCTCCTCCCTTTTGGCTGTGTGCCAAAATTATTGTACAAAAAACCAATAATAAGTATTCATTCTTAGTGAGATTGGGATGAACAGATATGTTCATTGTACACACTGGATTTCTCTTTGTAGAATTTAGTAGGAGTTTAAAAATCTGTGAGACAGTTATTTCAGTCCCCAAAAATAGATATGATATTAAGACTACCTCTTAAACAATAAGAATATTTTTGGTCAGTGTAAAAAAAAAAAAAAAAAAAGCAAGAACAATCCTTCTTTCCTAGTTTATTTTTATTTATTTATTTATTTTTTTAACCCACTTCTCTCATTTTAGTTATGAGGATCTTCCTTTTTCTTTTTTTTTTTCCCCAATTATTGGGTAGTTAGTGGTACTGGATGTCATGTCAATAATTCCAGATGTTGCTTCCACCAACAGGGCACATTTCATGGAAATTTTGTTACTCGTTCATTACATTGATTTTCTGACCTGAAACCATGGTTGATTTGTCAGGAAAATGACTTCTTAATGTTATTGGTCTAGAGGAGGGATCCCATCATACTGTGCCTTTGGAAAGTGCCTGTGAACCATATCACAGGATGACCCAAGCCTAGAGTTAAATTGTGCAGATGGAACTCTTTGGGAACTCTCAATGGTTGTGCTAGCAGGAAGTCATAAGTCATCCCGGCCTTGTTCAGACCAGATAACGTGTGCTCTCTCAGAAAATATAACTAAGGTCAGCTCAGCATAGTTGCAGTATAAACCACAGGTGAACTCTGTGGGTGTTGAACAAACACAAGTGTGCCTGAGCAGGCGTCTGCAACAGGAATTAGCTAGCTGCTCTAGTAGACAGGTATTCTTGGATATGAGTGGCCAGCCATACATAATTATGAAATTCCCACTTTAAGCTTGGCCCTCTGTCATATTCCATTTTAAGTCAGCATCTGTATAAACCTTGACACACATGCTTTTTTTATAGTATTTACATTATTCGGACTATTGTCCTCATCTTTGTTGCCATTTGTACGACGTTTCGGCCGTTGTATGCTTAGGCCTTCTTCAGGTGCTACAAAGATGAGGACAATAGTTTGAATAATGTAAATACTGTAAATACTACCTCATCTCAAAAATATAGACAATTGCTTTTTTATATTTGTAAAGGCATATTGGAAGGCATCTTTCACTCTTCCAAAAGCTCAGCAAAGTGTTAAAAAAAATAGGGAAATATTGTTAGAAGCAAAGCAAAAAGTATTATCAATCCTTATCTCTGGCAGTGAATACTGGGCAATGAACTCAGATGAAGAAGAGACTTGAGGCAATAGCAGCGTGATTCTACAGAAAGATGTTGAGAATACCATGGCCTGAACATGTGCTGAGGAAAGAAGGCTTGAAGAATTTCATACTCACACTGTGTGCAACCTACCTAATGAGCTTTTGTAAATGGATAACACGACAAAGATTGTGAGGGATAGTCTAAAGACTAAGAGGACAAAGGACAAGAAACTGGAGAGCAGGGTTCTAAATGGATATGGTACATAGAATAAGACTCTCCCTGAAAGGTGTTGCTTTTTTTTTTTTTTAAATCTCATATATGTAGTTGGCCATGGTTAAGTGTAATTGTTAATTCTTTTGAGTATTTTTGCCAAAGTTTCCAATAAACAATAAGAAAAAGAAAGTGGGCAATATCCTACTAAACAAAAAATTCACAAACTAAAAATTGTGTTTACATGCAAAAGGGATACAGTCAAGTTATTTGTGTTAAGACTCCAAGATGAGAAAGAACAAAATTATGGCGGATGAGACTTAGTCCATTTTTATTGGTTGGGGAAAAATCACATTATGCATTTGTGATATTCGTTCATAAATTCTGGGAGATGTTTATAGTGATAATTCTGTATTGCTTGGAATCAGCAGTTAATAAAATATGTAATTTAATATTACTTTTGCATAGCTAAAATAACATTTCATAATATGTTCCAGATCATGTTCTCCCAGAAATATCACCTAACCTGCTCATAAAAATGGCATTTAATCCTATCATTAATACTATTGTTACCTGTAAAATGAATAGTCTAGTTTTCTGACTGGATATATTAGTTTTGTTTGATTTCATTCATTTTGTTTTATGGTATATCAACCTAAATGGGTTATTTAATGCTGACAAGATTTTTAGGATATATTTGTATAAACAGAGTATGTATTCTCTGTAAAAAAAAAAAAAAAAGTTTGTAGATCTAGTTTCATTGACATATTTTGTAAAGGGTTTCTGTCAAGTCAAATATATTGCTGGTAATAACTTTCTTTTTAAAAATGTATGACTGATAATATTTTTATTTTATTTAAAAAAAAATTATGGCTAGTATTTTTACTTTAAAAATGTATTTTATACTTTCATAGTATTTTGACCCCAGTTTGAAGGTTAACTATTTGCCCATAGCTGAGACTTTAACAGGTTCTTCCACCTCAAGTCAGGGTGGGTCTGGGAACACCAACAATTAAGTGGTTCCATGCTCCTCAAAACGTCCTGGCCAGAAGCCTTGCTGCCGGATGTAGTTTGTCATACCCAGGACACTAAATGTTTTGGTAATGAAGAGAATTTTTTTTTTCTCTTTTTCAAACTGTCAAGTGCACTTTTAACTCAACCCCACCCCCAGTTCTGACCCACTTATGATACACATATCCTATTTTCTACTTTTTTTTTATTATTATTATTACTGCTATTGTGTGAGAGAGCAACATGTTAGCAAAGTTAAGTTTTTTTTTAACTGTTATTCAATGAATATAAGACCAGAGCTACGCTAAGGTAGAGAGTGACAAAATAAGGTTGTTGAAAATAGATGACATCCTGGCCAAGACTTGTCTGTATTCGTGAGATGAGGTATTGTAATTATTTATATTGTTTGGACTGTTGTTCTCATCTTTATTGTCATATTCACAACATTTCCACCATTGTATGCCCTCGCCTTTTTCAAGTAATATACATCAGAATTTCTAACCACTCTTTTAGTCCACAAGGTTGTTTTAATTCCACATGACATGTCTTTCCTGGATATCTCACTTTTAGTTATTTTTCCTTTTAAAAATGAATCAACTTTCCAAGATTTTTTTCCTTCTGCAGTAGCCAGATATTAAACTGACAACAAAGAAGACACATGGCCCAGTGTTGGTTAAGGTTATTTCAACCTTATTCAAATCTCTCTATGAATAGCCATTTCAATGTGCAGTCTAATGTCTAGAATTTGAGTGGAAGAATACGCTGGATTATGGAGGGAAGATTTATTGGTTTAACAGACTGTGGGCGCTTTTCTAGTGTAATGTTTTAAACCAAGGAGTTCTAGCATAAATCTTTCTGTAGAAAACTGTTGCTTCTGCAAGGTCAATCATAGCTCATGTTTCAGCAGCCATAGTGCTTTTGATTGTTTTCCTAATAGGGTTTAACAGTAAATTTTTGTTTTGTTCCCCGAAGATCTTTACCCCATTTAAAACATCCTTAATTCCGTGCAAATGTATATGCAGAACTCAAATCGATAATTGTTCATTGAAGAAACCTACCTTTTTTTTTTTTTTATCATGTTATCAACCAGAAATAAATCGGACTATATCTCACCCCTTACCACTGTTCTCATATCTGATTCACCGCTGAATGACTTGAGGCATAGAATACTTATTTCGGCCTATTTACTCCCTTTCAGCAATTACTCCACGATTTGTTTGGTTTCAGAACTCGTTTTCTGCGTAGTAATTGTGAAAAGGAAGTAAAAATACCGAAAAACTGGAAAACTACATGTGAAGTCAGTCTGTAGTGAATAACATTTTTGAACCGTGGTTAAGGGATGAGATAAGCAGTGACAAGAAGTTCCATATTTTCCTGCTCGATAAAATGAAAAAAAGGTAGATTTCTTCATAAACAATTATCGATTTGAGTTCAGCATATACTTTTGCACGGAAATAGGGATGTTTTGGAAAGATTTGAAGAGGTAAAGGCCTTCGGAGAAACAAAACAAAAATTTACCGGTTTAACTGCCATGAAACAGTTATGTACTTGCCATTATCACCAACCAAAAATAATATATATTTTCCCCTCGATGTAACAGGTTAGCAAATGAGGCATTGCTCTAAGTAACGATCTTTATTTCTTTTCAAGGTTATCCCAGTTGGCAATATCCAAGATTTTTTTCTCTCTTAGTCTTCTTGGCTAATATCACATATCACTAGCTCCTGTATGATCACAAAAGTTAAGTAATGTTGAGCCTGTTTAGTATCTAGATGGGTGACCTCTTGGGAATACCAGGTGGTGTAAGTTTGAAAGTGTGGGTAGTGTAACGGATAATGGCTTGGAATTGTTAATTGGAGAACATTGTTTCAATCCCAGTCAGGGTTGTTATGTTCAATTATATTCAAATACAGCAGGACAGATTGGGTTCTATAGTCATGGATGTCTACCAGTCTTCTGCAGAAAGAAATGGCAAGCTACTGTGGGAAAATGTGTTTAGTCAGCCCTGGTTCGAAAGAGTGTGTATCACTTAACTGACTGGTAGGATGCAGGTTTACAGTGGATTGAACATTGGACAGCCAATATTTAAGGGGACGTATTGAATGTTAAAGGTTTAATGCAGTAATTGTTAACCTGCTCGAAGATTGAATATGGTTCACTTACCTCATCATATTACCTTTTTTTATATATATTTGTCTTAAAGTATTATACGTCCTGACTTTTTTTTTTTTTAATCGTATCACCCCGAGCAAGGCGGTAACGCCACTGATGTGCAGGGGGCTACGTAATAGTGAGAAGATTGGAGAAGAGAAAGCCGGAAACCACATCCTAAACAGGGAACAAGGGATGAGCCTCTTCATCTGTTCAATAGACGTGGGTGGAGTGTGAACCGGGTCATATAGATTTATCTACTCCAATTTCTTTACATTGAATCAAATAGATTTAAAATTGGTAGATTCTTCTGGTTTAACTCTGAAAACTTTATGAAACAGGTCCAACTTTTGATCTCATGTGGTTTTTAGCAGTTTTTCTCTCTTTGCAATGACACCCCACCCTATACAATTCCGCTAACCATTCACAAAAACTCATCACATAAGTGTTTCGTTGCCTTCCTCTATCTCTTTTGCTGCATCCTGAGTATAACGATAACGACATCAGGAGGTCCTGGGCATGATGGTAAACTGCATCTGGCAGCAAGGCCTCTGATTGGGAGGTTGTGAGGAGCATGGAACCACCTCTTAATAGCTGTTATCAAGTTGACCCTGAACTAGTGGTAACACCTGTAAGGGTCCTAGCTATGGGCAAATAGTTAACCCCCAAACTGGGGTCAAAACACTATGAAAGTATAATAATATACTTTTACAGAAATATATACATAAAAATAGACTTTTATAGAAAAATATATATTTTTGAGTGAAAAATATTACCAACAATACATTTTTGAAGAAAAAATTATTAAGATAACATATTTTTTAAGGCAAAACAAAATTATTCTCAGCAAAATATTTTGGAATACAAAACTAGAAGGCATTTTCAGTTTTCTAAAATGAAAAAGAATAAAAACAAAAAATGTTCATTCAAATCCGACTAAATCAACCTTCTCACTATGATCGAGCATTAAAAATACATACCTTTAAAACCCTACCTTTTAGACATTAAATAACCTGTAGAGGTTGATATGCCGTTAAACAGAACTCAAATTCTGATCAGGAGGTTTTGAGGAGTGTAGGACTACCTCTTAATTACTGTTCTTCTCAGGTCCACCCTGACCCGGAGTGGTAGCTCCTGTTAAAGTCCCAGCTATGGGCAAATAATTAATTCCCAAACGTTGGTCAAAACACAATGAAAGTATAAAAATTTATTGTAAAAATACTGGGGTTATATTTTTGTAAATAAGATAAAAAAAAAAAATTATCACCAATATATTTTTGTAAAAGAAATTACTAATATTCTCAAGAAAATTAAATTTTGGCATTAAATGACCCATAAAGTATTGCTAAACAATTTTCTCTTTTGCTCTGAATATGTCCTGTGAGTTTTAAGTTTTCCAAACCATCTTTTCTCATAAAGCCAATGAATTTCAGCTATCTCTTCTTGATTCAAAGTGTTTTCTTTCTGTTGCCATTTTCTTTAAGACTTCTTTGTTGTTTAACTGCATCCAACAGCAAGGCCTCTGATTGGGAAGTTGTGAGGAGCATTGAACCACCTCTTAATTGCTGTTGTCCCAGGTCCACTCTGACCTGGAGTGGTAGTACCTGTCAGGGTCCCAGATATGGGCAAATCGTTTGGGCATCAAACTGGGGTCAAAACACTATGAAAATATAAAAATAGACATTTACAGTGATATATACAAACTTTTAGAGAAAAATATACATTTTTTAATGAAAAATATTACCAACAATACATTTATGAAGGAAAAATATTGCCATAACATATTTTTGAAGGAAAAAAAAATGATATTCAACAAAACATTTTTTATTACAAAACTAGAAGACATCTTCAGTTTTCTAAAATAAAAAGAATAAAAACAAAAGATTTCATTAAAATGTAAACCAACCTTCTCACTATAACTAAACATTAAAAAATACCTTAAAACCCCACTTTTTTTTTTTTTTTTTTTTTTGCATTAAATAACCTATAGAGGTTGATATGCCGTTAAACAAAATTCAAACCCATCCATATTGTTTACTCACCCTGTCCATGGAATTTTCAGTGTTCTTTTGCAAAACTACAGTTCTACTGACTCTAGTTTTCTCTTTATTCATGGGGAGATTGTCCAACATTCCATGCCATATAAAAGGATGGATATCACACAGCAATCTAGCCCTCGTTTATTTTATTCTAACACAATATTTCTATTTTTCAGCACCTTGCTTATCTTTTGGAATGGTTCTTTTGTTAGTCCGGGTACATACTTTGGATCTGGGTGTTGCATTTTCCATCATCTGTTAAAATTACTTTGCAGATATTTAAACTTTTGAACATGCTTGATGTTTACATCAAGCATGTTTTCCCATATTTTCTGTCTTTTTGCAGTTAATGCCTCTCATTCAAATTTTCAGCACTGGTGTTGATAACACTTTGGAACTTATGGTTAAAATTGCATGTAAAAAACTAAAAAAAAAACTGTGCTAGTCATATTTCCAAGACAGTGCTTCCTGTTTTTATTAGTTTCTTTCTGACTATTAACATACACATTTTGAAACCTTTCAAAGGTAACCATATCTAGTTTGAGAGTAGAAAAGTAAAGTTTATACATTTCCAGGTAGTGTTCTCTCAATCTTGAACGCAATTGGAATGTAACAAATTCTTGTCTTATCTTCTGTTTCTGACTGCTACACTGATTGCTAGCCTTCAGGACAAAGGTAGATTTTGCAGTGAAATGGCTTATTTATTTTTTATAAAGATATTTTTAAATGTTGATTTACTTTATTAAAAAACAAGTGGGTTCATGCTATAAAAAATAACATCAACATATCTATTGATGTAACTACTATTGAGTATCTTACATTAAGACATCAGAAAAAATAAATGGGAACCCCTGAGTGTGACAGGAAGGAAATATATATATATATATATACACACACACACACACACACACACACACACACACACACACACACACACACAATGGCTTTTATTATAATTTTACTTTATTAAAAAAAATTAAAAACAAAACTGTATACATCATTTGGACTGTTTTATTGCCACATTGATATTCACAACATTTTGTATGCTTTAAGCTCCGGTCTTTTTAAAGTGATTGGAATTTTAAACTGAATTCTTCATTTCAATTCCTGGTTCCATGAGCTACTTCCAGATATCTTGGTTATCTCTCTTTAACTCAACTCTCGAAGTTATTTGTTCACCGCTGCTGTAGCCAGAGTTGTGAGTTCAATACCTGGCTACAGCAGTGACCAGTATGTCCCTGACTACTGATAGTGCACCCACTGTAGGTATCTTAGTGAGCATTCATCACATTCAGGTACTCACTCATCCCTAGGAGAATGTACCAGTATACCAAAAAACAACCTGAATCAGTGCATATGCTACACCATAAAAATCTCCTAAGCTAGCTAAGTATCGAAATGAATAAAATATGGGAACCAGTAATACTGAGTGCTAGAGAAAATCATTAACTTCAAAGATTGCAATATGAACCCCGATAAAAATGATTACTGAGACATTTGGTTTGTAAGTCCCAAAATCGACACATTGATGTCCTCAAGGACAGTGCCCAGTGGATATTTAAACTTAAGGAATCAGTGCATATACCAGGCCAAGCAAAGAAATTAGTACAATATGGGAACCAGTCATACTGAGTGCTAGAGAAAATCATAAGCTTCATAATTGATTGTAATATGAGCTTTGTTTTTTTATTTTTTTTTTTTATTTAAATGTTTGAGACATTAGGTCAGTAATTTTCAAAAATTCATATGCTGATGACCTCAAGGATATGTAGCCCTTTGGATGAAAGCATTAGTTAGATTCAGTGACTTGACCCAAAGAATTGTGAGAACAATACCTGGTTAAATAACTTACAGAGTTGAGTTTAAGGCAGATAACTAAGACACCTAGAATTATCATGGAATAAGGACAATATAATCCAGTGATCAAAATAAAGGGTTTAGTTCAAAGTTCCAATCACCTGAAGAAGGCCAGAGCGTACAATGGCCGAAATGTCATGAATATATGAAAATAAAAATTTATTTTGTTTTGCATTTTTCAGCTTAAGGTCTTAATTCGCTGATTACGGTCTTAATCCTTAAAAAATTAATTTTCAGTTTTAAAAAGTTATGTTTTTCTGGTGCTGAGTTTTCTTGGTCCAGAGGTAACCTGGCACTCAATTGGCAGTGTTGAGTTGCCCTGCACCCGTAGAGGATACCCTTCCATGAATGAACAGAATGACATCAAAACAGATAAGACACTGTTCATTTTAGGTTAGAAGTAATAGTATGTGGTAATAGTGCATTCCAGAAGCTGAGTAGAGTATTAAGAGACAGGAAAATTTTGCTAGGAACAAGGAAGAGAGTACTGGATTGCTATTTGATGTCTGTTCTTCAATATGGCAGTGAATGCTGGGCAATTTCATCGAAGATGAAAGAAAGACTTGAAGCAACCGAAATATGTTTCTGTGGATTGAACATTTGAGCAACGATGAGATTTTAGAGAGGATGGAAACAAAAATCGTAATGAATACTTAACATCAGGAAAAGAAAGCTGAAATTCTTGGGACATGTAATGAGGAAGGAGGGATTGGAGAATCTGATACTCACAGGCCAGATAGAGGATGGAAATGAAAAAGAAAATAATACTTAACATCAGGAAAAGACAGCTGAAGCTCCTGGGACATGTAATGAGGAAGGAGTGCTTAGAGAATCTAATACTCAAAGGTCAGAGGGAAAGAGTGATGGGAAAACAGCATGTAACATACTCAATTGGCTTGAGCAAGTGGATGGCAGAGCAGCATCTGGGTGGGGTAACAGGAGAAAGTGTGCTAAGAGCCACTCACAATAGGGGGATGTGGAAGTTCATGATCGCCTATGTTCTGAAAGGGCACAGCATGAAGAAGAATAGTATGTTAATAACAATAAGTTAGAAGTAATAGTATATAGTAAGCTATTAAATTCTTAAATAATTTTTGTCTAGAAAATGACTCGCTAATTATAGGGTGTATCATATCACTTGGCAATTTGAATGCTCCTGTAACAGTTTTATCTAAACCAGCTAAGATTTATTGTATTTGTTAGAAGACAAATGATACAACCAAGCAAAGACAGTTAGATCCCTTTCTTTTTTTTTTTTTTTTTTTTTTTTACAAGCTAGGTAACTGTTCACATCTATTTGTCTATTATCTGTATTGCTATGTTGTCTTGGGAAAGATAATGGAATTGTTTGCTGCTAAATTCTCCCTGATTTTAAATTTAGAATAGTTTTTCTCCTACATTAGCTGTTACCCAAGGCTAGAGAGCCAATTTTTCCTTCTATTTAACCCATAGTTGCAGTGATTCATGCCTTTCATCAAGGGCATTTTTGAAAAAGTGAACTGAGCATCAGGAAGAGAAAACTAAAGTTTCTGGGACATTCTGTGTAGAAGGAGGGCTTAGAGAACCTGATACTAACAGGCCAGATAAAGGGAAAAGAGACAGGGGAAAGCAGCGAATGACATATTTAAGGGCCTGAGCAGGTGGATGACAGAACAGAGGTTGCGTGGTATAACAGAAGAAAGCGTGGTAAGAGCCACCAGGGATAGGGGGATGTGGAAGGCCATGATTGCCTACGTCCTGAAGGGACAAGGCACATAGAAGAAGAATATGACAGTTGATTTTCTAAGTGCTGAAAGTATGGGGTACCCAGTGAGGATCAAACTTTCCATTCAGTTGTAATAGGTTCTAGCAAGATAAGCTTGCTAACCATTACACGATGTTGAAATGCCCCAAGTGAATAAAACAGGCTAAACTAGAATTGGAAACTTTGTCTGTCGGTTCCACATTCCATTCCAATGTTGCCCGTACTGGGAGGGTATAAAAATAAAAACACCTGAATGCCGAAAAAAAAAAAAGACCTACAGACAGTTTGATAAATGATGTAGCTACCTGATTATTTCAATCAAACTATAAATAAACATAGATAAAATATATAAATGCTCATATTTAAGGGAGATTTTATTTAATAGTTAAATGAATAGATAAAAACCTGTTGCCAAATAAATGCATTTGTATAATTGAATAAATGTACTTGTTGACATGTAAAATCCACTTTTTTCCCCTAAATTATTATGATTTAATGACTTTGTATTAAACTCACAAAAGGAAACTTGTTTTGGACTGGGCCAGAAAATAAATCCTGGATAAAATTTCAACGTTTGAGGTACTATCAATAATCTTTTCAACATAGACAGACAGCTACACACCAGGCTAAAATGTAAATGAAATTCTCATATTTAGTGTCATTGATTATACCCTTTTTTTCTTCATGTTCCCTGTTGAAACTGGTGTAGTGATATTTAAAAAAAAAATCCAGCTTAATTAGCATAGCTAAGGCATAAGGAGTACGTGTCTAAGTTGGAAGGAGAGGATAGAATATGATGAGAAAATATGAAGGAAATCACGCTTCATATCAGGTAGTCAGTCAGTTAAGTGCCATACATGATACACACTTAGGCGACCATGTCTCAAGAGACATGACTGTCTGGGCAGAACATTATCCTGCAGTAGGTTGCCATTGCATTCTGTGGTAGACTGTTTGCCAGCCAAGGCTATAGAACCCAATCTGTCTTGTTATTTAACCCATAACTGGAGGGAAGAGATGGATTAATACTTTTCACAAGTTATTTGTGCGTAAGTGAATTGCAAGGAATTCAACTGGAATTCGAACACGGGTTCCTGATTTCTTGTTCCAAGTTGTTATCCACTGCACCACAACACACATCATATTAGGTAGGGGTATCTAATATTCCATGTAGAATTTGTATTTTCGTTAAAAATGCTCTCTATTACAATAAAGATCATTGTGTGTGTATATATATATATATATATATATATATATATAATATAGTAGTGGCCATAATATAAGGAATGGAAACAGACATAAATATGTGTAATGAATTATTTTGAACATTATTTTTACCGATACTCATATTTAAGTAGATATTCTGTTTTTAATTAAACAGTATTTTATATTTATATCTACCGGCCTGATTATTTCACGATAAATTTTTATTACGAAAATGTGTCGAATCCAGCAGGATTCGAACCTGCGACCCCTATTTACATAGGGGAAGCTACCATTTGATCTGGTACCGTCTTGACCACTCGACCATGAATAGCCTCTATCAGACAAGGTTTTTATTATGCTTATATAACACAATTTTCGATTGTAAACAAACCATATCTGCTCTGTAATGTATCGTAATGTCAAACAAATGTAAGCATGTTAAGGAAATTAACGAATTTTAAGGAAACTTGGTTATAAGCAACCGACAATTTGTAATGAATTATTTTGAACATTATTTTTACCATACTCATATTTAAGTATGTGTATTAAATATGTGTATTACTTAAAAAGTAATGCATGATTAGCAATGAAAATGTTACCAAATAAAGATTAGGGTGTAATGCATAAATATTATGCAAAGTCACAAATATTTACATTTTTTTTTTCTTTTGTATTTTAAGTAATACACATATTTTAGTTATGGTTATTTCTGTTCCTTATATTTTGGCCGCTACAGATTAAATAAATGGCAAACATTGTGTTTGCTTATTTTTAATAAAATCCGTTCATACTTTCACGTATTATAATTGAAAGATGTAAGAAATGAACTGTAACTTTGACAGATGATTATATTACATTTCTCAATATTCCCAAGTACTTTTTCATTTTTTTTCATGCTTTAATGCTAAGCAATTTGTCAACCGTTATATTTGAAGCAAGAAAAAAAATTTACAGTAATTTTTAGCAACACAGTTTTGCGGTTATTTTATGTTACCACAACTCACACCCCTGAAGATGATTTCAGGAGATTGAAAGTACTTGGAAACATTGAGAAACAAATAATAAAATCATCTGTCAAAGGTACAGCTCATTTCTTACATCTTTCAATTATAATACATGAAAGATTATCCATGAGTATGAACAAATTTTATTAAAAAATAAGCAGACACACTGTTTGCAATTTACTCAATCTGACATGTTTAAAAGAAAATTTTCTGCCTAAATACACATATTTAAATATATATATAATTCCATTTCGTCATGCTCAGGATGGTGGGATAACCTGTGAGAAAACAACTAATATTCTTCACAAATATTTTGCCTTCATTTTTTGATGGCAAGGGTACACTTGTATTCCATAAAATTGTATTTTCTTTGAAAAAAAAAAAAAGGGAAAAGTTTCCCTGTGAATTCCTTCTTTTGGGATCATCTTCTGTGTTCCGTGTCACTGTCTCTCCACAATTGTTCTGAGAGTGGAGTGGATGGAGAAAGGAGCATGAGAGAGACGATGCAAGTTAGCAAGATAGATGACTATTGACTTTACACTTAATCTCTTGGAGATTGTAGCTGTCGAGGAAGCAAGTAAAGGGAAGGGAATTCCACAGGCAGAAAGTGTGAGAAAAGAAACTGGTGTAGTAGAATTTGCGTTTACATTTTATTGGTTTCACAGTAAAAGGATGGGACCTAGCTGCTAATCTTGGTAAGAATTTGTAGATCAGTTTTCTTTGACATATTTTTGTAAATAAGATTTTTGTCAAAGGTCAAATGTATTGCTGGTAATATGTTTTAATTGAAAAGTGTATTTCTAGTAAATTTTTTTTCTTCAAAAATGTATTACTGTATATTATTTTATTTAATTTTTTTTTTTTTTTTGCTATTAAAAAAAGTCTATTTTTATGCTTTCATAGTATATTGACTTTTTTTGTTCTATTTGTTAAGCACAATATTTGATGAATATTTTTTTTTTGTTTGTTTATTTTTGGGGACAAAGTGATTGGGTTTTTCTTCTAAATTATTACTGTAGTCACTTCAGACAAAGCTCAGTTTATAATTTTTTTTTTTTTTTTTTTTTTTTTTTTTTTAAATTAATTCAAAGCTCAGGAGCCACTCTAGGTAAAGGATTACTAAATGAGATGTATGAGGGTTTTTTTTTTTTATTGATTGATTTTCTATGGCTTATCACTCCATTGCACATTATTTAAAGCCAGAAAATATTTTTAGATTTTAAGTATTATTTTAATTATTTTTTTAAATAATTATGGTTTAGTGACATGTTTTAATATTTAACCCATAGGTAGGGGAAGAAGTGGTTGTATGAGAAGCTGGTAGGAAATAAAGATTAGGAAGTTAAAGAAGATAACCATTAATCCTAGATTTCAAGAGTACCCTTCAGGGAAGAACCCATGCAGATGTTTGTTCTTGGGTAAAAGCTGAGTAGAACTTCTTGAACTGTTTAATTTAAAGAATAGAATTAAAGAATTTTAAAAAATGCTTGAACATTTGCTATAGAAATAGCAATGGAGTAGTTTGTTTGTTTTTGAGGCTTAATGACCTATCAATCCTTATGGGATCATTTTAAGGTCATAACCAATGATTTTTGGGTAAGGTTATTTTATTTTTACAACATTTTTCTTTTTCACGATTCATTGGGATTTGTTTTTAAGAGCAGGGTCCCCAAGTCCTACCCTTGTTATTTAACCCATAACTGGAGGGAATGGACGGATTAATACCTTTCCCAAGGGTACCAGTGCTTAAGTGAATGTAGGGTATTCAACTAGAATTCGAACTCGGCTCACCGATTTCTCTTTCCGAGCCGATATCCACTGCACCACAATGCACATCCGTCACTATACGCTCACAACACCTGGTATTCCCAAGCGGTCACCCATCTAAGTACTGACCAGGCTCAACGTTGCTTAACTTCGGTGATCGAGCGAGAACCGGTGTATTCAATGTGATAGACCATAAGCCTAATGGAGTAGTGATGTGACTTTATGTGAAAGAGGTTGCAATATGGAAAAAATCTCTTGCGGACTGCTGAAATGTTTTTGCACTCTTTCAAGTCTGGAAAGCAAGAATTGAACGGCTTCATTCAAGATATGTCAGCAATGCACCATTTTGGGTTTCCTCTGATTCTTGAAAGGATGTCATTATATTGAGGATTACTGTTTGTTGAATCATTCTATTATGGTATTTCATTCTTTTGGTTCTATTAATTGCATAATTGAACAATAATTTAATTGAGAACCTTCCTTACATTCAAGAATGCTAGAATCGTGCCAACCAATTAATGGTTTTGTCATTTCACCTCGTTTTCTTAATTGCCTTCATTTTCTGCCTGATCATAAAAAAGTTGATTATATTATTAGGTTGGTCAAAAGTTTTGTTCTGTTTTTCTCAGTTAATAGCATAGTTTTAACTTGATTTTCAGTCGTCTCAGTCATTATGAAGAACTGGATGTTGTCAGTTTAGTTAGTCCTGGGTATGAGAAACTACATCTAGCCGCAAAGCCTCTAATATAGTGACTGGAAGTTTTGAAGAGTGTAGAATCATCGCTTAATTGCAGTTGCTTCCAGGTCCATCCTGACCCAGAGTGATAGCACCTGTTAGGGTCATAGCTATGGACAAATAGTGAAGCACTATACAAAAACCAAACACTATGAAATCATAAAAATACATTTTTATGATAAGATGCCAACAATAAATTTTATTTTAAAAAATGACCAGCAATGCATATTTATAGTAAAATTACCAACAATAGATTCTTAAAGTGAAATGACCAACAATACATTTTTAAAGCAAAATGACCAGCAATACATTTTATGGTAGAATTACTAACAATGCATTTTATAGCAAAATGACCAGCAATACATTTTATGGTAGAATTACCAACAATGCATTTTATAGCAAAATGACCAGCAATACATTTTATGGTAGAATTACCAACAATGCATTTTATAGCAAAATGACCAGCAATACATTTTATGGTAGAATTACCAACAATGCATTTTATAGCAAAATGACCAGCAATACATTTTATGGTAGAATTACCAACAATGCATTTTATAGCAAAATGACCAGCAATACATTTTATGGTAGAATTACCAACAATACATTTTTAAAGCAAAATGACCAGCAATCAATTTTATAGTAGAATAACCAACAATACATTTTATAGCAAAATGACCAGCAATACATTTTATAGTAGAATTACAAATTGTACACTTTATAGCAAAATGACCAAAAATACATTTTCTGTAGTTGAAGCCATAAAATTGTGTTTAAACTATTTAAATGGTGGCATTAAATAGCCCATAGAGATTAATTTACTGCTAAAGAAAATCAACCAACTAACCAAGCAGACAACCAACATAAAAGAACTCTTTCATGGAATTAATCCATTTATATGGATTCTCAAATATCTCGAATCAAACTGTATTCCAAAATGTAACTTTAACTAAACTACAACATAAAACATACATATTCCAGCCTTGAGTAATTCTGTCTATTAGTCTACCATTCGTCTATGTTTAAAATATTGCTGCCACATTTGATTTCGTGCTACTACTGTATATTTAGAGGTTTTTGATAAAATCAAAAGGAGAATCAGCAACATTATTGGTCCTGACCTGGCATCTTGACTGCAATCACTTTCCCATAATGTTTCTTCTGTTCCTTTTCTATAAATACTTTCATGGTAAGTCTTCAGATGGGCTCTTCACAATGGTACCTAGATTTTATGAATTTAAGTGCAGTACTGTATTGACACTCAAATACCCTTGGGAAAGATTGGGTTCTATAGACTTGGCTGGCAACCAGTCTACTGCAGAAAGCAATGGCAACCTACTGCAGGATAATCTTTTACCCAGTCAGTCATGTCTCTACGACACATGATCACCCAAAGCGTGTATCATGTATGGCACTTAACGGACTGACTGAATATAATAGTTGGAAACATGATTTAATGCTTCTAATGGGCATAAAGTGGGGGATCAGTTTTATATTTTTATCAAGTAATAAACTGATCCCCCACTAATTATTATTTAATAATATAATGCATTTCTTTCCTCTCTATCTATGAGTCAAATAATAGGACAGATTGGGTTCTGTAGCCTTGGCTGGCAACCAGTCTACCACAGAAAGCAATGGTAACCTACTGCAGGATAATCTTTTGCCCAGTCAGTCATGTCTCTTTTGAGATATGATCGTCCAAAGTGTATGGCACTTAACTGACTGACTGTATTGGTATGGCAATGTGTGTGTTGTGACGCAATGGATATATGCTCAGAATGAGAAATCAGAGAGCTGAGTTTGAATTCCAATTGAGTTTGTTGGATTCACTTAAGCACAAATACTTTCTCAAACGTTATTAATTTGTCTCTTCTCCCTCCAGATATGGGTTAAATAGCAGGGCAGATTTGGGTCTATCACAAAAATAAATAGTAATCTATTAACTGACTGACTGATTGGTAAAAAATTTCATTAGTTTACAGTTGAATTCACTAAATGTAACTAAGTTCTATTCTAACAGTCTTCTCTTTTGGATCTGTGCTTTCAAGCTAACTTTAATCTTCAAAAATTTTTCCAAAAAATGCAATATCATTTGTTATCTGTCTTCCTAATTACTCTTCTATTGTTCTTGATTCTTAATAATGTTTCTGTTTTCTAATTCTTTCACACCCAGTAACTCCCTTGTGTCTGATTGGCTTTACTGCCATACTTGGAGTAAATTATCACTCTCTTATAGTATCAAGTCAAAAATGACTATAGACCAGATAGTGAATGAGTGGAAAATCATAACGCTGATTGTTTTTTCTTGATACTTGATTGTCAGGTAGAAAACGTACTTATTTTTTTTTTTTACTTATTGAATCATATTTTCTGTAGCCACCCTTTTAATACCCATCTACCCAGTTTATTTTCTTTCTTTTCTTTTTCTTTTTCTTTTCTTTTCTTTCTTTTCTTTTTCTTTTCTTTCTTTTTCTTTTCTTTTCTTTCTTTTTCTTTTTCTTTTCTTTCTTTTCTTTTTCTTTTCTTTCTTTTCTTTTCTTTTCTTTCTTTTCTTTTTCTTTTCTTTCTTTTCTTTTCTTTTCTTTTTCTTTTCTTTTTCTTTTCTTTCTTTTTCTTTCTTTCTTTCTTTTCTTTCTTTCTTTCTTTCTTTTTCTTTCTTTTTCTTTTTCTTTCTTTCTTTCTTTCTTTCTTTCTTTCTTTCTTTCTTTCTTTCTTTCTTTCTTTCTTTCTTTCTTTCTTTCTTTCTTTCTTTCTTTCTTTCTTTCTTTCTTTCTTTCTTTCTTTCTTTCTTTTTCTTTCTTTTTCTTTCTTTCTTTCTTTCTTTCTTTCTTTCTTTCTTTCTTTCTTTCTTTCTTTCTTTCTTTTTCTTTCTTTTTCTTTTTCTTTTTCTTTTTCTTTTTCTTTTTCTTTTTCTTTTTCTTTTTCTTTTTCTTTTTCTTTTTCTTTTTCTTTTTCTTTTTCTTTTTCTTTCTTTTTCTTTTTCTTTTTCTTTTTCTTTTTCTTTTTCTTTTTCTTTTTCTTTTTCTTTTTCTTTTTCTTTTTCTTTTTCTTTTTCTTTTTCTTTTTCTTTTTCTTTTTCTTTTTCTTTTTCTTTTTCTTTTTCTTTTTCTTTTTCTTTTTCTTTTTCTTTTTCTTTTTCTTTTTCTTTTTCTTTTTCTTTTTCTTTTTCTTTTCTTTTTCTTTTTCTTTTTCTTTTTCTTTTTCTTTTTCTTTTTCTTTTTCTTTTTCTTTTTCTTTTTCTTTTTCTTTTTCTTTTTCTTTCTTTTTCTTTTTCTTTTTCTTTTTCTTTCTTTTTCTTTTTCTTTCTCTTTTTCTTTCTTTTTCTTTTTCTTTCTCTTTCTTTCTTTTTCTCTCTCTTTCTCTCTCTTTCTCTTTCTCTCTCTTTCTCTCTCTCTCTCTTTTCTCTCTCTTTCTCTCTCTTTCTCTCTCTTTCTCTTTTCTCTCTCTTTCTCTTTTTCTTTTTCTTTCTCTTTTTCTTTTTCTTCTTTGCAAGGCTTTTATAAAAATTAAATAAAACAGAGCAAATTTTAGATCTTTATGTAATTAGTCACAAGATTTTCATGCTTCTATATTAAAGAAACCAACTTTAAATTCCTAGTCTGTCCTTCCGTCAGCTTTTGTTTAGGGTACAATCATTGTCTTATAGTGGGACAGAAATACATGTGTTGACACAGGGTGTGGCTAGATAAGAGTTGATTGGCATGTTTGTGTGTGAATAATGCTTTCTTAGGGTGGGGTTAAGTAATTTTGCTGATCTGTTAAATTTTTTAAGTCATGCTGCAGGAGAAAACAGAGAGGTTGAACTGAAAATTAGTATATCACCAAATCCAACTACTGGGTCAGGCAGTGTGTACTTAGTCTGGGTGGAAATCGGGTGAGAAATAATTAAGCAGTCTCAAATAAGAATTAGATAAAATATCCCTGGACATGGTCAACAGAATGATTGATTTTCTATGGTTTATCAACCTTTTGCAGGTTATTTAAGACTAGAAAATGTTTTTAGATATTTTTTCTTTTTTAATCATTTCACCCCAAGCAAGGTGGTACTGCCTCTAATGTGCAGGGGGCTACATAAGAAAGTTAAAGTTTCAGGAAGGAGGAGAGTGAAGACAAAGATGAACCAGCTACAGTGGGTGAAAGAGAAAGGGCAAAGAAGGACTGCATTTAAATTCCTGGAGGATGTAGCCGTCAGGAAAGCAAGCTGCTAGTGTAGAATTGTCACCTGCATTTGGTTGATCTAACTGTAAGAGAGTGGAACATTGTTGCCAGCCTGGTTGCCCGAGTAAATTTTTGTGGAGTGGGTGCCAGAGACTTACGTTCCCAGAGCAGAAGCCATAAAAATATTTATAGAAGAGACAGAGAGAAGCAACATTTCACCGATGAGAAAATGGCCAGAGTCGAGCTACCAGGTTGGGACCAATCACATTACAGATTCTTCTTTGGAGCCAATAATAATAGTTTAGTGATACAAGTTTTGCTAATTAACCCATAGCTAGGGAGGAGAAGAGGTAGTCATACTTTCTTCGAGGATATTTGCATGTAAGTGAACATAACAAACCCAACAGGACTGTATAATTTTTTTCAGGAATTGGAATGACTGTATAATTTTTTTCAGGAATTGGAATGACTGTATAATTTTTTTTTTTATAATCATATTGCCCCAAGCAAGACAGTTTACTGGGGGTTACATAGGAGGAAAGTTATGAAAAAGAGTGACAGGCTATTTGGGGGGAGGGATGTCAAGAAGTTGGTAAGAGAAGGATGAGAATACAGATAAGAGTGGAGTGGACAGAGAGAGGATGCAAGTTAGTGAGATAGGAGATGACTATTGACTTTACATTTAAATCCTTGGAGATTGTAGCTGTTGGGGATGCAAGTAAATGGAAGGGAATTCCACAGGCTGGAAGTGCGAGAAAAGAAGCTGCTGGAGTAGAATTTGTGTTTACATTTTATTGGTTTCACAGTAAAAGGGTGAGACCTAGTTGCTAATCTTGTGGCTCGCTTAAATTCATATATAGGGGGCACCAGTGAGTTAAGTTCATCAGAGCAGAAGCCGTGAAAGTATTTGTATAGGAGACACAGGGAAGCCACATTGTGCTGGTGAGAAAGTGACTGTATCTGAGCTGCCAAGTCGGGATTGATCACATTACAGATTCTCCGTTGGATTTTGTCAAGGACCCCTAGGTGGATAGCAGGAGTATTCAACCAGATATGGCAGCAGTATTCAATGCACAGGCAGATGGTAGCAGAGCCATTATCCATTACACCATCCACACATCCAAGCTTTCAGCACATGGTATTCCCAAGTGGTCACCTATCTAGGTACTGACCAGGCTCAATGTTGCTTAACTTTGGTGATTGTATGGGAACTGGTGTTTCAATATTATGTGGCTGAAAGCCTTTAACAGAATGAGAGCAATCGGCACTCGTAGATAAAATAAAGGGGTTAATTTGTAATTTCCTGAAGATCATCTGGGTGCAGTCCAAAAGGTCAGTCAGTTAAGTGCCATACTTGAAACACGCTTGGGCGATCATGTCTCTTTCGAGACATGACTGACTGGGCAGAAGATTATCCCGTACTAGGTTGCCATTGCTTTCTGCAGTAGACAGGTTGTCAGCCAAGGCTATAGAACCCAATCTGTCCTGTTATTTAACCCATAACTGGAAGAAAGAGACAGACTAATACCTTTCCCAAGGGTATTTGCACATAAGTGAATGCAATGAATTCAATTGGAATTCGAACTCGGCTCCCTGATTTCTCATTCCAAGCCGATATCCACTGCGCCACAACGCACATCCATCCAAAAGGTCAGTCAGTTAAGTGCCATACGTGATACACACTTGGGTGATCATGTCTCTTTAGAGACATGACTGACTGGGTAGAAGATTATCCCGCAGTAGGTTGCCATTGCTTTCTACGGTAGACTGGTTGCCGACCAAGGCTATAGAACCCAATTTGTCTTGCTATTTAACCCATAACTGGAAGGAAGAGACAGATTAATACCTTTCCCAGGGGTATTTGTGCGTAAGTGAATACAATGGATTCAAATGGAATTCGAACTCAGCTCCCCGGTTTCTGGTCCAAGCCAATATCCACTGTACCACAACAAGGTACAATGGCTAAAAAATCAAAAAAATAATGTAGATAATGGTAATTTTGTTTTCTCAAAATCCAAAAGTGACAGAAAACCAAATCTGGACTGATTTCCAATTCTGACTCGTTATTCATTACACCACCTGCACATCCAAGCTTACTGCACCTGGTATTTCCAAGTGGTCACTCGTTCAGATTTTGATTAGGTTTGAACTTGTTTAGGTTTGGTGATTGTATGAGAACTAATGTTTCAGTATAATATAGCCATAAGCCGTGTTTACATGTGCATTGTATACATTGTATGAGCAGCAAAATGTTTGTGAGTAATAATGATGAATTTGTTGTGGCCTGGACGTGCATGTCTGTATATCAAGTCAGTGTGGGCAATTTTTCAACATTTTTCTAAGATGGGTGAAAAGGAAAAAAATTTCAAGTTAAGAACATTAAGAAATAAAAAGTATATTTTTAAGGAATCCACCTCTCCTCTTTTGCAATTTTCCCTCCTACTTCCTGGGTTTCTTACTGGAATCCCAACTCTATGACTGTTACTTGAATGTGAGTAATAAATTCTTTAGATTTCACTAAAGTAATGTTTAATTTGGGGTAAAAAAACAAATGAGAAATCAAAACAAATTTCTATTTTTATTTCTTGTTCTCAACACCTTTGTTTGCTTAGAAGAATTTAAAATGTGTTTATTTTTATTTGTGACATTCTGATGAATATTCAACCAAGTAGAAATATATAACCTTTTTTTTCTTTTTTTTTTTTATATATATATATATATATAAAATGCAAAAAGAAACCACAAAACATTTTCAATCATAATACTTAGAATTTTTTTTTTTTCTTTTAATCGTATCACCCCAAGCAAGGTGGTAACGCCACTGATGTGGAGGGGGTTATGTAATAGTAAAAAGATTGGAAAAGAGAAAGCCGGAAACCATATCCTAAACAGGGAACAAGGGATGAGCCTCTTAACCTGTTCAATAGACGTGGGTGGAGTGTGAACCTGGCGATAGATCTATCTACTCCAATAAAGAAAAATAATATATCTGCAGGGTATAAATATTTGATTAATCCCCAAGAAAGCATCACTGGAAGGGAAAGAATTCCAATTTGTTACAATGATGTCCAACCATACATATGAAATTACATATTTTCAGTTACAGGAAATAATGTCTTGCTTTGAGGCTGTTGGTTAATCTTAACCACTACCTGGCTTTTTACATAGATTCATACACTTCCACACTAGGGCAGTTTGATTTTTTTTTTTCACTTTTTTTTGAGAAAAAAAAACTTTGAACTTAATGTAAAAGTTGGGATTTGATGTGATAAGTACTTACATCAACAATTAAATTCATAGCTTTTAGTAATTTAGTAATGATTAAATTCATAACTTTTAGTAATTTTTGAGCCTTTAGTTTTAAATATCACCTGGAAAAAATGTACAGAAATATCTAATTTTCACAGGGTTTTACATATAGACCAACTTAAAAGTTTTACTATTTCAAGAATAAATCTAAATAAAGTTCTAATTTTTACATTAGATATATTGAATGAAAAGTATATTCAAACCAGAATTCTAATTATGAATCCCCACAAGCAAAATATGCAATTTTATTCAGTAAGTAAAAACTAAAGAAAAAACAAAAAGAATATTACAAAAAAGGCTGCTCAATGAATATGATTTTTTAGATCCTTAGTTAGATCATCTAAACTTACTTATAAATGGAACTTTGTGTGTGTGTGTCAGTTACCTATAGACTCTGAAACGGCTGAACCGATTTTCTTTGAAATTTGCACAGTTGTACTATAAGCGTCTGCGAGTGTTCTTAGCTAGGTTTTGTGTTAAGGTACCCCTGATAAATATCAATAATCGAAAAAATCTGGTTATAGAAGGAGTGGTCAGATTTTAATCAAATTTGATACACTCATAAACAAAGACATAAGAAACAATGTTCATAAGTTTCAAGGTTGCAGTTCTTACAATAGTTCAGAAAATCAATAATATATATATATATATATTGTCATCTGCAGACAGATCTGTTTTGCCGTATCACAGCTCATCAGTACGGTTAGACTCCGATTGCTTTTATTACCCAGGATTGAAACCCAACCGAAATGGCGTCAGTCGGCGACTCTACTCCTGGGCTATGGGCGTTTGGTGGAAGTAGGCAGACTTTTTAGTGCAGATCATTATACGTGCCCAATAGCTAGAGCGCTCTAATTCATTTCACTGAATGAGCGATGCGTACATGCCAGAGTAGCTACTGTTTATCAAAGTCTACTATTTTTCCAGAGTGCTCAATCAGGGTGTGAGATATATATATATATATATATATATATAAAAGGCAAGATGTTTGTGTGTGTCTGTTTATCTGCCTGTATGTTTATATGTTTCAGCCCTTTTTATTTTAGTTTTTGCTTTGGGTTTGGCTCTAAGTAGGTATAATTGTAGTTCTTAGTCTCAGCCATGATACCATTTACTCAGAGGAATTATTTAGCCTTCAAAATTTAGTTTACGATGAAAAAAACTTATTTGATATTGATACCAGGAAATCAAAATTTGATTTACATCCATTCATTTTTCTTTCAGTCTGCAGTTTTGCTTGAACTGGAAACAACTATTGCTTTTTAGTCTTTCGTGCCAACATCCAAAGAGTCTGAGCTCCAGAACCATGGATTAGTTTTAAAGCTTTCATTACACCCGAGCAACGCTGGGCTATACTGCTAGTAATTAATAAAAACAAAAATAGATAAAAGTTCATATATCACCGTAATACTGCTGGGAACACAATATATTTTAATTCTAATTTTATTGAAAATCCCAATAAAACTACTGCACTGTATAACATATTACATCATAATATAGCTAAATTGTTTAGTATGATTTCCCTTTGAAGCAAATGAAGGTCTTATTTGATTGCACAATGATTTAGTAATGATTTAGTAATGATGTGCTTGTGCCTTGCATTTTGTCTGATCTGGCGACTCGACTGCAGCCACTTTCCCATCGTCGAAACGTGGCCTCCCTCTGTCTCTTCTATAAATACTTTCATGGCTTCTGCTCGGATGAGCTTAAGTCACTGATGCCTCCTCAACAGGTGTTTACCCGTGCAACCAGACTGGCAACTGGGTCCCACCCATTCACAGTCAGGTTAGCCAAACGCAGACGACAATTCTACTCCTGCAGCTTCCTCTCTCGCACTTTCCGCCTGTGGAACTCACTCCCGTATTCTTGCTTTCCTGACGGCTACGACCTCCAGAAATTTAAAAGCAAAGTTAATACTCACCTACTAACCACTGGACTCTAGCTCTCTCCCCTCCCCTGTATAATCTTCACTTTCTCTCCGCCTATGTATCTGTCATTGCACCTGCTTTCTCAGCTTTCTATTGTTCCTTTCTAACTGGCTTGTACTCCTCACTCTTTTCTAATTAATCTTTCTACATTTATGTAGCCCTCTGCACATCAGTGGCATTTCTGCCTTGCTCGGGGTGAGATGATTAAAAAAAAAAAAAATAAATAAAATAAAACTTGTAAAACTTCAGAAAATTATAAATTCTATAAGAATGTGCAATAAAGCATTCACTGATCATCGAAATAAAATTCCAATGCAGTGATTTTTTAACCTAAATTTAATCTTCAAGAAATAGTAACAATTTTCAGAAAAACATTTTGTGTCGTTATTTATCATGTGAAATCCTGACTTTCATACCGAGTGAAATACCCTGGTTCTAAAGTTGACCTGCTTCCCTATGTAGAAGATTGGTGCAATACAGTCTTTTTAACACCATTTTCCACCTTTCTGTGCCTGTACTTTGAAAACTGACATTAAATCCTGTTTGGAAACTGTTTTAGTTGAATGGAAACAATTCAAACTTTGTACAAGTTGATCCCCCACAGAATTCAAACTGTAATTAATGCCAAAGGTGGTCTTAACCCGTATTGAAATAAATTGGCTCGAAATTTCAAGGTGTTTACATGATTTTGTCGACCCCTGATGTGTACACACACACACACACACACACATATATATATAATTTATGAATTTTTTGTGTGGGGTGATTGAGTGAGAGAATGTGAGAAGGAACAAGAGATAAAGCATCCTAGTTATATTCCTGTAAATATACATTATCATGGTTCCCAACCTGTGAAAATCCAGAAAGATAGAAAAATTCCTGGAGTTTGTCTTTACTGCCTATATCTTTTTTGTGGAATTAATGTCAGATATAAAGTCACATGACCAAAAAATTCAACATAAGTTTTTGTAGCAGAATTGACTAAATAATGAAATCACACCTGGCGTTTGCAAGAAGATTGTTCTTCAGAATAACTTCTATCGTTTGACTTGTAAAATTGTTCTTTTGTTCTTTTCCTAAGTCCTGTTCTTTCTTTTCCTAAGTCCTGTTCTTTCTTTTCCTAAGTCCTGTTCTTTCTTTTCCTAAGTCCTGTTCTTTCTTTTCCTAAGTCCTGTTCTTTCTTTTCCTAAGTCCTGTTCTTTCTTTTCCTAAGTCCTGTTCTTTCTTTTCCTAAGTCCTGTTCTTTCTTTTCCTAAGTCCTGTTCTTTCTTTTCCTAAGTCCTGTTCTTTCTTTTCCTAAGTCCTGTTCTTTCTTTTCCTAAGTCCTGTTCTTTCTTTTCCTAAGTCCTGTTCTTTCTTTTCCTAAGTCCTGTTCTTTCTTTTCCTAAGTCCTGTTCTTTCTTTTCCTAAGTCCTGTTCTTTCTTTTCCTAAGTCCTGTTCTTTCTTTTCCTAAGTCCTGTTCTTTCTTTTCCTAAGTCCTGTTCTTTCTTTTCCTAAGTCCTGTTCTTTCTTTTCCTAAGTCCTGTTCTTTCTTTTCCTAAGTCCTGTTCTTTCTTTTCCTAAGTCCTGTTCTTTCTTTTCCTAAGTCCTGTTCTTTCTTTTCCTAAGTCCTGTTCTTTCTTTTCCTAAGTCCTGTTCTTTCTTTTCCTAAGTCCTGTTCTTTCTTTTCCTAAGTCCTGTTCTTTCTTTTCCTAAGTCCTGTTCTTTCTTTTCCTAAGTCCTGTTCTTTCTTTTCCTAAGTCCTGTTCTTTCTTTTCCTAAGTCCTGTTCTTTCTTTTCCTAAGTCCTGTTCTTTCTTTTCCTCCTGTTCTTTCTTTTCCTGTTCCTTTCTTTTCCTTTTAAGTCCTGTTCTTTCTTTTCCTAAGTCCTGTTCTTTCTTTTCCTAAGTCCTGTTCTTTCTTTTCCTAAGTCCTGTTCTTTCTTTTCCTAAGTCCTGTTCTTTCTTTTCCTAAGTCCTGTTCTTTCTTTTCCTAAGTCCTGTTCTTTCTTTTCCTAAGTCCTGTTCTTTCTTTTCCTAAGTCCTGTTCTTTCTTTTCCTAAGTCCTGTTCTTTCTTTTCCTAAGTCCTGTTCTTTCTTTTCCTAAGTCCTGTTCTTTCTTTTCCTAAGTCCTGTTCTTTCTTTTCCTAAGTCCTGTTCTTTCTTTTCCTAAGTCCTGTTCTTTCTTTTCCTAAGTCCTGTTCTTTCTTTTCCTAAGTCCTGTTCTTTCTTTTCCTAAGTCCTGTTCTTTCTTTTCCTAAGTCCTGTTCTTTCTTTTCCTAAGTCCTGTTCTTTCTTTTCCTAAGTCCTGTTCTTTCTTTTCCTAAGTCCTGTTCTTTCTTTTCCTAAGTCCTGTTCTTTCTTTTCCTAAGTCCTGTTCTTTCTTTTCCTAAGTCCTGTTCTTTTTTTCCTATTCTCTCACATTCAGTAATCCCTATTGTCTTATTAGCTTCATTTCTTTGCTTAGGAAGGAATGAGTAAAAACAAAAGTTGACAGCCATCATGTGTATGCATTAAATTGATCATGTTGCTTGCTTGAGTGACAATAGAATTTCAAAGCATCATTTATATGGAGTCCATAAGCCAAAGAAGCATTATAAGAATGGGCAGGAAGAAAGAATCTCTGAATCTTGCAAATATCAGCGCATGTAACTGGGAGTTACGTGCAAATGATCATATCTCTTAGCAAAAGATTGCTTTTGAATGTTCTTGGATTTTTAATCATTTCACCTCAAACAAGGCAATAAAGCCACTAAAACACAGTGTTACTGTTTGTGTGAAAGAAGAAAAAGAAAACTTCTGCTTGGTTGCTACTGCTCCTCAATTAACAGAAAACTGTGATGACCCACCCCCAACAACCAATCATAAAAGTATCACATGTAATACATTCTCTAGACCCAACCATTTTGTTGAGGACAGTCAATATTTATACAGAGGTGCATTCCTGTTTTGATGATGTGAAGTCTGGTTAATGGTTTAGGAGTGTTCAAAAAAAAGAGATTAGCAACTAGTTCCCACCCTTTTATTGTGAAACCAATAAAATATAAATGCAAATTCTACTCCAGCAGCTTCCTTTTTCACGCTTCCCACCTGTGGGATCCCTTCTGCTTACTTGTTTCCCCAACAGCTTCAATCTCTAAGAATTTAAATATAAAGTCAGTAGTCATTTCCTATCTCAATAACCTGCCTTCTCACTCTCATGCTCCTTTCTCCATCCACTCTACTCTCATCAGTATTGTCATCTTTCTCTTACCCACTTCTGGACACCTCCTATAACCTGTTTCTCTTATAACTTTCTTTCTATGTAACCCTCTGCAAAACAGTGGCAGTAAAATGCCTTACTTGGAGTGATATGATTATAAAAATTTAAAAATCCTATGTTATAATGTGGATATAAAGTGGGGATCAATTCTTCATTACAATCAAAATATAGACTGATCTCTCACTTTATGGCCACAGTCATCCTTTTCTCATGCTCCTTTCTCCATCCACTCTACTCTCATCAGTATTCTCATCTTTCTCTTACCCACTTCCTGACACCCCCTATAACCTGTCACTCTTATAACTTTCCTCTTATGTAATCCCCTGTAAAACAGTGGCAGTAAAATGCCTTGCTGGGGTGATATGATTATAAAAAGAAAAAAAAAAGGTTGGTGTTGCTCATTTTCCTATGAAAAATGGGAACCAAGAACTGCCAGTCATGTCAACAGAACCCCCTGCTTGGCCCTCCTGGATTAGGGGGTGCTCTTGCTCTATTGTAATCACATGTGTTTAACATCTTTCTTCTACCAAGTCAAAGTGACCACAATAAATGGGGAAACATGTGATTTCTGCAGTCTCCATTCATACAGAAGCTTGAAACACAGTTGAAATTGATATGCAAGAGGCCACTAGATTTCAAACCCTTACTTGGAATTGATGACATCAAAGAGCTAGGCGATATCTGTATAATACATTCTGGAGGTGTGAATTTCAAGAAGAGAGCATCTATCTGCATGGCACTTTGAGTTCTTTGTCTTATCTGTAGAAAAAGAAAATCTGAATCAAAATTAAGTTGACTTTAGCTGGCCTCAAAATAGGGTAATAGTTTGTCTACCAGTCTAGACTAATCACAAACTTTCTTTCCTGAATAAAAGAACTATACTTCAGACCACAGTTTATTTTAGCATATTTTTTTTTATCATTTCACCTCAAGCAAGGCAGAACTGCCACTAGTGCGCAGGGGGTTACATAAGAGGAGAGTGATGAGAAAGAGGAACAAGTTATGGAAGATTCTTGGAGATTGTAGCTGTCAGAGAAGCAATTATACAGAAAATTCCACAAGCAGGAAGTGCGAACAAAGAAGCTGGTAGAGTAGAAGTTGCAGTTGTATTCAATTGCTTTCACTGTAAAAGGGTGGGAACTAGCTGCTAGTCTAGTCCTCATCATTTATCCATCACACCCAGATGGTGCATAGGGCAGCAACTTTTTGTTGCTGTTTCTGTAACAAACTGCTTTTTACAGGGCAGGGTTGTTTTCCCTGCACCCAACCCCAAAACCTGGTGGACCATTCTTGTTCGTTACGTTTACAGCACCAGGTATTCCCAAATGGCCACTCATTTAAGTACTGACCAGGCTCGATGTTGCTTAACTTCGGTGATTGGACAGGAACCGGTATCTTCAACACGGTATAGCCGTAGACATGCTAGTTTAGTAGCTCAAGTAAATTCATGCAGAGGAGGCACCAGGGAGTTCAGCTCATTGGTGCAGAAGCTGTGAAAGTATTTGTAGAAGTGACAAAGGGAGCCACATTACGTTGGTGAGAAAGTGACTGGAGTTGAGCTACCAGGTCAGGATCAGTTATATTGCAGATTCTATGTTGGAATTTTATCAAGAAGCTCAAGATGAATAGCAGGGGCATCTGACCAAATTATCCCACAGTAGGTTGCCATTACTTTCTGCAGTAGACTGGTTGCCAGCCAAGGCTATAGAACCCAGTCTCTTATTATTTAACCAATAACTGGAAGGAAGAGATGGATTAATACCTTTTCCAAGGGTATTTGTGCGTAAGCGAATGCAAGAAATTCAACTGGAATTTGAACTCGGCTCCTTGATTTGTTGTTTCGAGCTGATATCCACTGCACCATAACCCCCACAGATATACATCCAAAAAGCTCAAATATCAATGACCATCAGCCATAGACAATTCAAATTGCTTAATGGATTTTTGTTTCTGTTTATATATTTTTTTAAAAACTTTTTGTTTTTTTTGTTTTTGTTTTTTTTGGCTGTAGAAATAATTTTTCTTTTTGGATTCGTTTCTCTTCTCCATTCCTCTCAGGGAGCATCATCACCCACGCACATTTTGCACCATAGCTTGTTAAGTTGCCAACAGCTGCATAGAGCAACGTCTCTTCTCCCTAGTTAAGATGCACAAGTCTAATAAGCCATAAATTTTCATTAATATAATAATTATAGCTTTTAAACATCACCAGTTAGCATTTGAGCCAGAGAAAGATTTATTGAATGTATTTATTTTTAGCTTTCAATTAAAGAATCATACTTGGCAAGCCACTTGTTATATACTTAATAATTCTAAGACCTTAAATATTATTTATTTAGTGAGATCTTGCTTGCTAGTTTTCACATAGCATCATTACTATCTTCTTGCAGCTTCTTTTTTTTCTTTTTTTTTTTTTTTTTTTTTTTAAACTGCTTAGCTAGAATTTTTTTTTTTAAACTGCTTAGCTAGAATTTTTTTTTTTTTAAACTGCTTAGCTAGAATTTTTTTTATTTTTTTTTTTTAAACTGCTTAGCTAGAATTTTTTTTTTTAAACTGCTTAGCTAGAATTTTTTTTTTTTTTTTTTTTTTTTTTAAACTGCTTAGCTAGAATTTTTTTTTTATTTTTATTTTTTTTTTAAAGTTTTAATCTTCAGACAAAATTTTCCGTGGTGCTGTGCATGTTTAACCATTATGATGTGAATTCATTTGCTGTGTAAAAAGTTTCTTACCACTGAAGGTGATTGATCCCTGAATTTGAATAGCTCAATGTAAGTACTAATTCAAAACCACCTCTTAATTGCTGTTGTTCCCAGGTTGAACTTAACCTGGAGTGGTAGCACCTGTTAGGGTCCCAGCTATGAGCAAATGGTTTATCCCCAAACTGGAGTCAAAACACTATGAAAGTATGAAAAGAGACTTTTATAGTAAGAATTCCAGCAATATATTTTTGAAGGAAAATAAAATATCACCAGCAATACATCTGACTCTCAACAAAGATCACTTTACAAAAATGCATCGGAGAAATCTAATCTACAAACTAACTTTTTACAAAGAATATATATTCATACAAATCTATTGTAAAAATCTTGTTGGCCTTAAATAACCATTGAGGTTGATATACCGTAAAACAAAAACATACCTCTTCATCACCAGTGAGGCAATTGGTAAGCATTTACTGCCATATAGGAAACCAGGTATGACAGATTTCAGCTGTTCCTTTCTGATTTTCATTGTAAGTATTCTTGTAGCTCCTGCTCTCCTTAGAACCTCCTTGTTGATCACATGTTCTGTCCATGGTATTCTCAACATTTTTTATCTGCATTTACATTTCTCTCGCTTTGAGTCTCTTCATCATCTGCTCCTGGGTATCACAATAATCTGCTTCCGGCAATAAGGCCTCTGATTGGGAGGTTGTGAGAAGCATGGAACCACCTCTTAATTGCTGTTGTTCCTAGATCAACCTTGACTTGGAGTGGTAGAACTTGTTAGGGTCCCAGCTATGTGCAAATAGTTGACCCCCCAAACTGGGGTCAAAACACTATGAAAGTATGAAAATAGACATTTATAGTAAGAATTCCAGCAATACATTTTTGAAAGAAAATGAAATATTATCAGCAATACAAATCAACCATTTGTCCGTGCATGGAATACTGCTGCCATATATGGTCAGGCGCCCCTGCTGTTCATCTCAGTGTTCTTGACAGGCTCCAAAGAAGAATCAGTAATGTGATAGATACTGACTTGGCGGCTCGACTCCAGCCACTTCCCAACCAATGAGATGTGGCTTCCCTTTGTCTGTTTTCTAAATACTTTCATGGCTTCTGCTCCAATGAACTTAAGTCACTGGTGCCTCTGCAACAGGTGTTTACTCGTGCCACCAGATTGGCAACTGGGTCTCACCCATTCACAGTTAGATCAACCAAATGTAGACGACAATTCTACTCTTGCAGCTTCTTTTCTCACACTTCCCGCCTGTGGAACTTGCTTTCATATTCTTGCTTTCCTGACAGCTACAACCTCCAGGAATTTAAATGCAATATCAATACTCATCTCTTAACCACTTGACTCTAGTTCTTTCTTCACCACCCTGTGTATCCTTTCTTTTCTCTCCACCTTTGTCATCACACCTGTACTCCCATCCTTCTCTTGCTCCTTTCTAACTGGTTTGTCTTTCTCTTCACTCTCTTCTACTTAATCTTTTTTACTCTTATGTAGCCCCCTACACATCAGTGGCATTACCGCCTTGCTTGGGGTGATACAATTAAAAAAAAAAATATCTGACTCGCAACAAAAACCCCTTTACAAAAATGCATCAAAGAAAGCTGATCTACAAACCTGTTTCTTAAAAAGAAATATATATATATATATATATATATATATACTATTCATACAAATCTATTGTAAAAATCTTGTAGTCATTAAATAATCCGTTGAGGTAGATATGACGTAAACCAAACCACTAATTCAATATCTATCATAAGGATTGGTATAGTTGCATATTTGCTGCATTCAGAACTGCCTAGAATTGCTACAAGAAAGTGTTGGAAAATGCAATTCCACTGGAGTTTATTTGGGAAATGTATAAATCCACCTCTTCTTCCTCCAGCTCTGGGTTAATTAGTAAGACTTGTATCACTAAACCATTATTTTCTCCCCACCTCAAATTCTTGGTAATCTACATTGGAAATCTTCTGCAGAGTCAGTCATGGATCAAAACATACATGATCGCCCAAGCGTTTAACAGATGGACTGACAGTTTTGGTAACCCATATTTGGGTTTTAATTTGTAAGGTAATTGTAGTAAGATTCTATATATATATATATATATATATACACACACATACACACACAAGTGTGTGGAAAGTTCTCAGCTGACAAAGAAGACTTTTCAACAAAATTTCTGATATTTTTGGCCATATTCTGAAAAGTGGGTTCAACATAGAATGTTTTGGCACCTGTGCTTGTATATAAATAATAAACTTTTTTGTTACACCCAATGGTGTGTAGGGCAGTGTTTTTGTGGTTTCCATAACAAACTGTTTTTTATGGGGCAGGAGGAAGGTGATTTTCTAAGCATAGCTTAGACATGATACACAGCCAAAAGTAGGGTGTACCCAGTGAGGATCAAACTCACTACTCATTTATAATGATTTTTGCGAGATGAGCTTGCTAACCATTACACCATGCCGAGGTGCCTGTGTTTGTATTATTTATAAAAAAGACAGAGGAAGTTACATCAATGTTGCGAAAGTGACTGAAATTGAGATGCCAGGCAAATCATTGCAAATTGATTTTCTGTAGAAATACACATTATTTACACTGTTTGGAGGGTTGTCCTCATCTTTATTGCCATGTTTATGACATTTTGGCTGTTGTACGCTTCAGCCTTCAAATAACTACATGGCATTCACAAGTGGAATTGCACATGGAATGAGAATTATATACTCCAGTGGTCGAAATAAAGGGTTCAGTTAAAAATTGCTAGCATCTGAAGAGGGCTGGAGTGTACAATGACGAAACGCCATAAACATGCCAATAAAGGTGAGGACAACAGTTCGAACAGTGTAAATGTAAATTCACTCATCTTAAAAGTATAGACAAATACACTGTAAATTTAATTCTAGGTTTTAAAGAATTCCCTGATATCACAGTATTTATTAAACAAATATATAAATTCTAATTCATCAACCATTACATTAAATCCAAAAAGTGTACATTGAAGTTCATTGCAATATAAAATTTTTTATTTTTTTATTTTTATTTTTTTTTTTTTTTTTAGTAGAGTTTTACTATTTGCTTGAAGCATTGTGTATATAAGGTGTTTGGTCGTAAAGACACACCCATACATACAGTGGACGGACATAAATTCAGTCTCTCAGACCATTCTGAAGATGAGATTTTAATCTCGAAATATTAATGAAGATTAATAAATCGGTAATACCCAACAACTTCTTTACCGTCATTTATTACAACAAATGCATTGTGATAGCCTTCTAATAACTACCCATTTACAATTTTTTTTTCCAGCACCCCCCCAGTTCCTGGATACAAATACTGATCAATGCTGTGACATGAACAAATCCGCCAATAATCCTTATGATTCTCAAAATGACATTGGACAGATACCAAACTGTGAGCAGCCATTTCATATCTCCTCTGATTACTTAGAGGAGCTTGGCTACCCAGATGTCTCCCTTGTTGTAGAGGATGAGACCCTCGAATGTCACAAGGAAATCCTCTCAGCAAACAGCCAGTATTTTAAGGCAATGTTTGAGCGTCCGATGAAGGAGAGGAATCTTGGCACAATTGATCTGAAATGTGTGCCTGCGAACAGTTTTAAAATTATTCTAGATTTCTGTTATAGGAAACCACTTCTCATTGACCGCGAAAATATCTTTGATGTGACACGCACTGCGGATATGCTGGCCTTTACAGATGTTTACACACGCTGCAAGGATTTTCTCTGGGAACATGCAAATCAGAACTGCTTTGCAGTGCTAATGCTTGCATCGACGCTCTTCATGACGGACTTGTATGACTATTGCAAGGCATATGCCTTGTGGTATTTCAACCAAGTTGCGGACAGTGAAGATCTTCTCGACTTGTCCTTTGATGAATTGAAAACTTTTCTTGGTGACAGACGGCTGAATACTACAGATGAACTCCTTGTCTTTCGAACTTTGATCAAATGGGTAAGTATATTTCAATCTTTCTCAGAAATTCAGGCAAAAGTTATTTAATGATAATATTGATTGTAATGTTTCTTTATAAACACTCGACATTCATTGAATCGGTAACCAGTGCTAATCAAGTTATGCTTTTCTTTGGCTTCCTGTCCATCAGGCTGAAATCAATATCCAGTATGTGTTCTCCTCATCTCTAATGGTAATAGTAGCTGTTTTCTTATCAGGAAACATTCAGCATTTATTGTCCGAGCAGCCAGTGCTACTGGAGTTATGCTTTTCTTCACTTCCTTGCCATCAGGCTGAAATCGATATGTAGTATCTGTTCTCTTCATCTCTAATGGTAATAGTAGCAGTTTCTTTATGAAAAAATATTAGAAATTCATTGACTGAACGACCAGTGTTAATTTTATTCTTTTCTTTGCTTCCTTGCCATCTGGTTAAGATCATAGTGTAGTTCTCATTGCACTAGTCCTCTCATCTTTATTGGTTTTTTTCCTAGTATTTTGGCTACTGTGTTTTCTGAATTTTCTGAAATCCTGAGAAGAGAGATTGTCAGATCTTTCAAAGTAAGTTTCCTTGCTTTGTAACTTCAGGATATAGGCAATAATATCTTTCCAGTTTCCCTTTCTCTATCAGTGAATTGCTCTGCATTCTTAGAAGAGATTGTCAGGCCTTTCCCAAAATTTTGAATAGATGTTCGGTGAACGCATTTCAGTACAGATGCATGCAGACATGTCTGTCAAAGCTAGTTACAGCCAGATTTTCATCATTAGTGGCAGAACAGCTTGGAATATCCAGAAACTGGCCTCTCTGCAACTTGTCTAGATCTGTGTTTCTTCCAACTGTCTTCTGTCAATCAAAGTGTTATGGTGCCCTCCTATGAGGAATGGACTCTTCTTCTTTGTTATATGTAATTACCTGCGTGACTTCTGGAGGTAGTTAATAAAAACAAGTTTACAGCAGTTAACAACAGCTACTAGTCAGGCAGTAAGCAGCGTAATAATCCTGTTGGACTTACTTATTTTTATATTACTCATTATTAACACTTCCTCTAAATATCTTGTTTCTTGTTATACTAATACACTATTTTGAACCAACCTTCTTGTTCCGTGTCTTATTTCCAGACCAAACTGGTCACTACAACTTTGAGGTGAAGTTTCGCCACAACTCTACAACAAATTGGTGATGAAGATCTACAACATACTAGAAGAATCCTAGAATACTGGGAATATTAGAAGTGGGCGAGAATCGGTGTCTTGTGATGCTGTTCTCTTGGACAGATTCTTCCTCAAGTTATATGGTCCTGGGCATGACGGTAAACTGTATAAGAGGTTGTGAGGAGCATGGAACCACCTCTTATATAAATCTAATCTACAAACTTACATTTTAGAAAGAATATATATTCTATTCATACAAATCTATTGTAAAAATCTTGTTGGCATTAAATAACCATTGAGGTTGATGTACTGTAAAACAAAACTTACCTCTTCATCACCAGTGAGGCAACTGTTAAGCATTTACTGCCATATAGGAGACCAGGTATGACAAATTTCAGCTGTTCCTTTCTGATTTTAATTGTAAGTATTCTTGTAGCTTCTACTCTCCTTAGAACCTCCTTGTTGATTACATGTTCTGTCCATGGTATTCTCAACATTTGTATCTGCATTTACATTTCTCTCATTTCGAGTATCTTCATCACCTGGTCCTGGGTATGACAATAACATGCTTCCTTTCAACGTGGCCTCTGATTGGGAGGTTGTGAGGAGCATGGGACCACCTCTTAATTGCTGTTGTTCCCAGGTTCACCCTGACCCGAAGTGGTAGCACCTGTTAGGGTCCGAGCTATGGGCAAATAGTTAACCCCTAAACTGTGGTCAAAACACTATGACAGTATAAAAATATTTTATAGAAATATATACATAAAAATAGACTTTTGTAGAAAAATATACATTTTTTGAAGAAAAAAATTATTACCATGACACATTTTTGAAGGAAAAAATTATTCTCAGCAAAACATTTTTGAATACAAAACAAGAAGACATTTTCAGTTTTCTAAAATAAAAAAGAATAAAAAAAAATTTTCATAAAATTCTAACCAAATCAACCTTCTTACTATGACCGAACATTAAAAAAAAATACCTTAAAACCCCACATTTTTGGCATTAAATAACCCACAGAGGTGTTGATATGCCATTAAACAAAACTCAAACTCAAATACATATACTATGTATTTTATTTGTCAATCGTAAGGTTTCAAGTGATGTGGTTTTTGTTATTTGGTAAAGTTCCTTGTTTGTGATTCTGCAGCATCAGCACCAACCAACAAGGTTCAAAGAAAGATGGTCCCTGCTAAGACCTACAGGTTTCATTCACTTGAAGTTGTTTTTAATCCTTGATCTGAGAAAAAAGGTATGCTGTAAATCAGTTTCTCATCTTCTACATGGTTGCTTGTTTCTGAGCAAGCCCATCTGCTCGTACCCATTTGTATTTCTCAACCAACCACAGAGTTAACCTGTGGTTTATATCACAACTATGTTGAGATCTTAATTACAGTTCAAGTATAAACACATTGTTTTTTTTTTTTTAAATTCTGAGTTGTCCTTTTCCTAGATTGGTTGCCAACCATAGGATGTGCTTTGTGGTACAGTGGATATTGGCTCAGAACGAGAAATCAAGGAGCCGAGTTTGAATTCCTTGCATTCACTTACATGCAATATCAAACTGTCTTTTCCCTCCAGTTATTGGTTAAATAACAGGACAGATTGGGTTCTATATCCTTGGCAGGCAACCAGTCTACCGCAGAAAGTAATGGCAACCGACTGCAGGATAATCTTCTGCCCAGTCAGTCATGTCTCTTTCGAGACATGATCGCCCAAGTGTGTATCATGTATGTCACTTAACTGATTGCCAAACATAGCTTGAAATTTCAGCCTAACCTGTAACTAGGAGAAGAGATTTTATACATTTCCCAAATGTATCTGTGTGAAAGTGAATGCAATTGTAATTTGTAACCAGCCTCACTGATTTTAGTTCTGAGCATCTAAACATTATATCACCTTCATGTTCACTGAAAAAATTTTAAAAGGGTTTTCAATAATTTCTACAGGTTCTCCCATGTTGGTTGCAAAGGACAAGTGAAAATATCTCAGGCCTGCTGTAGAATTTTTAAGGGAGAGATTGGTGTGCATTACTGACCCTGACATTTTAAACCAGTCAAGATTGCTTGTAAAATCCTGTCATGTTTCCTTATCCCTAAAAGGAGTATTCTGTCAGCATAGCTGAACTGAATAGATTGAAGTTTTGGTCTTAAGTTTAAACAATGTATAAGCCCCACAAAACCTTATCTTGTTGTGTTTTCATAACATTAACTTTCCATCAAGTTAGAATTGTAAACATGAGTTGAAAATCTAAACTTATTTATAAATGGAACTTTGTGTGTGTGTCTGCTATAGACTCTGAAACAGCTGAACTAATTTTCTTGAAAATTTGAACAGTTGTACTATAAGCATCTGCAAATGTTCTTAGCTAGGTTTTGCATTGAGGTACCCCCGATAAATATTGAAAATCAATAATAAAAAAAATCGGGTTATAGAAGAAGTGGTCCGATTTTAATCAAATTTGATACACGCATAGACAAAGACATAAGAAACAATATTCATAAGTTTCAAGGTTGCAGTTCTTCCAATAGTGCAGAAAATCGATAATATATGATATGCAAGATGTTTGTGTGTGTCTGTTTATCTGTTTGTATGTCCTTTATACAAATCCACAATTTTTATCCGATTCTCACCAAACTTCACACAAATATTCTTTAGGCTGAGTCTGAGCTCCAGGACCATGGATTAGTTTTAAAGCTTTCATTACACCCAAGCAACACTGCTAGTCTTAAATAAGTGGCAAGAGTTATGGAATATTCCCCTAATTAATAAATTGCACAAAATCAAACCTATGCTTTGGATAAGACACAATAGCACTAGGCTTTCCCAAAGAGTAGTCTTACCAAGAATCAGAATTGGTCATATCAATATCACACATTCATTTCTTTTAAAAGATGAGGATCCATCTAAATATACATAGTATGCCAGGAGACTTACACAGTAAAACATTTTATGTTGGACTATACTGAATTTGCCTCTATCCATAAACTCCTTTAAAAGGCAAATAGCCTTAAAGTAAATGGGTTGATATGCTGGTACAACAACTAGACCAAACCAAACCAAAATTGACTATTTTTCTGATTGACTATTCCAAATTTTATTTGATGATATTTATTCATTCAAATAGCATCAGTAAAAACTTTTAATATGTAAATTTATACGAGAGAATGGATTTTACTAATTAATTTATTTCTAAAATTATCAAAATTTTATGATAATGGTTTTCGCATAAGTATTTAATGGCCTCCACTAATTCTTGACAATTGAGGCTTCTTTAACCTAGAGAAATTCTTGTAAATGTTTTCTTTAAATTTCAGTGTCTTCTGTATCTGGTAATTGCTATTTTAGCCTTTCTTCTCTGCAGAATTGTTCAGATTCTATGCTCCAAATATTTGATCAGATTTATGTTGGGTGATTAACATGGTCTTTTCATTAGTCTTACTTTTTTTCTTAAAATCATTTAAGGCCATTTTTGTTTGGAAGATAAAATGTCTATTGAATCTGAGGTGGATAGCAGAAGGAAAAAGAACCTACAATTGTGTGTTTTTTTTTTTATGGTTTATCAATTATTGGATGTGCGTTGTGGTGCATTGGATATTGGCTCGGAAAGAGAAATCGGGGAGCCGAGTTCGAATTTCAGCTGAATTCATTGCATTCACTTACGTGTAAATCCCCTTGGGAAAGGTATTAATCCGTCTATTTCTTCTAATTATGGGTTAAATAACAGGACAGATTGGGTTCTATGGCCTTGGCTGGCAACCAGTGTACCATGGAAAGCAATGGCAATAATCTTCTGCCCAGTCAGTTATGTCTCTTTCGAGACATGATTGCCCAAGTGTGTTTCATGTATGGCACTTAACTGACTGATCAACCCATTGTGATTTATTTATAAACAAAACATATTTTGTATTGTAAGAACAATTCCGTTATTTTTACAACTGGATATTGCATTAATAATTTTGAGGAGATAATAATTTTCCCATATACAAGTCCTATTATTTAATGTAAAACTAGTGTGGAGTGAGGTGGATTAATGTTTTCCAAGTGTGTGTACCAAACTCGTCTGGAATTTGAATGTGGGTCTCCGATTTCTTATTCCGAGCTGCTATCCATTAAGGAGCGGGAACAATAAAAGAACAAGAATTAAGAAAACAGAAGCTAAGTATTGGTATTGCATTTAAGTCTTTGAAGATCAAAGTTGAATGCAAAAAAAAAAAACTGGAAGAGGGTTTCACAAGTGAAAAGTGTGAATAAAGAATAAACTGTTAACGCAGACCTTATGGTTAGATTTAGCCATTTCATAATTGTAGTTTCTCCAGTGCCTTATCTATAAACTAGAAATTTTTGAAATCCTCTTAGTATTTAAAGTTGTCAAAGTTTACAATCACTACATTTTGTTCTATTTTGCAAACAGATTGATGAAATTTGAATAAGCTGATTTGTTTGGAAAAATACTTTGACAAAAACTCTACACTATGAGAAGACTTTAGTGAGGAGAAAGGACAATAAAAGAACAGATTTCTGGAAGGCAGAAGACGGCGATAATGCCACTTAGACACAAGGATTTACTGGGTGTGAAAGAGAATGAGAAGACAGTGTGGAGAAAGGACAATAAAAGAATAGGTTTCAGAAAAACAGAAGAAGGCGACAATGCCACTAAGACACAAGGATTTACTTGGAGTGAAAGAGAACGAGAAGATTTTAGTGAGGAGAACGGACAGTAAAAGAACAGGTTTCAGGAAGACAGAAGATGGCGATAATGCCACTAAGACACAAGGATTTCAGTCAGTTAATTGCCATATGTGATACATGCTTGGATGATCAGGTTCCTTTTGATGTATAACTGACTAGGCAGAAGATATTCCCTCAGTAGTTTGCCATTTCTTTCTGCATTAGACTGGTTGTCAAAATGTTTATGAAATCTTTCTCTTAAAACAATTTTTTTTAGGAAAATAGAATTTCTCAAATCCAGTAGCTGTTATCCCTCAGTATTTACATTATTCGGACTATTGTCCTCATCTTTGTTGCCATTTGTTTGACGTTTTGGCTGTTGTACGCTCTGGCCTTCTTCAGGTGCTAGGAATTTTGAACCAAACCCTTTCTGGAATTTGAATTTGGCTCTTTGATTTCTCGTTCTGAATCGATATCCATTGCACCACAAATTACATTCCCCTTAAAACAAATCTGTTGCACTCGTCAGTAGATATTTCGAACAGAAAACAATTCATAATCATTCAGTGAAATCTAATATACTCTTGGGTGGAAACAGTTCTGAAAATTGTTTTATACTTTTGTTGATGTATTTTTTAAGGTTTTATTTTGTATGTTGTTTCTTGTTTCACATTTTTTTTTCATTTGTTTTTATTTGAGTTTCTTTAGTTTGAATGTTTTTTAGTTTTCTCTTGCATTTATAGTTTCTTTAAAATCTTTAATTTTTTTTTACCATTTTGTGGTGCAGTGGATATCGGCTCAGAACAAGAAATCGGGGAACCGAGTTCGAATTCCAGTTGAATTCATTGCATTCACTTATGCACGAATACCCTTGGGAAAGGTATTAATCCATCTCTTCCCTCCAGTTATGGGTTAAATAACAGGACAGATTGGGTTCTATAGCCTTGGCTGGCAACCAGTCTACCGCAGAAAGCAATGGCAACCTACTGCGGGATAACCTTCTGCCCAGTCAGTTATGTCTCTTTCGAGACATGATCACCCAAGTGTGTTTCACGTATGGCACATAACTGACTGAAAAACACCAAAGTGGGTCATAAAATCCAAAAATTAACATGTCATTAGTAGCTACATATTGAAAATTTTCTGTCAAGAAAGGTTATGGGGGAAAAAATGTTCTCTAGTGAGAGTTCTTGGCACAATGTCAAATTTCTTACCACAATGTCAACATTTTCTTTGAGTGAATTCTCTTCCTATTGATTACCTGCCCAAGTAATAGTAGTGATTTTTTTTTTATATCAGTCAGTTAAATGCTATGTGATATACACTGGAGCAATTATGTCTCAAAAGAGACATGACTGACTGAGCAGAATAGTTTTCTGCAATAGGTTGCCATTACTTTCTGTAGTAGACTGGTTGCTTACCAAGACTACAGACCCCAATCTGTCCTGCTAGTTAACCCATAGCAGAAGGGAGAAATAAGGGATTAATACCTTTTCCAAGGGTATTTGTGCATAATTGTATGCAATGAATTTGACTGGAAATTTGAACTTAGCCCTTTGATTTCTTGCGTTAATCCAATATCCACTGTTCCACAAAGCACATCCATTTTCTGACTTACCTGTTACATATAGACATATGTGAAAAAGTCTTTGGTTACTTTAAACGATAAGGTAATTGGAAAAGTCCTTGCAGTCATGTATGAAGAAGTGATCACCAATACACAAATAGGTATATCACATGGTGTGTGAGTGAGTGGCATTGTTCTTGACCAATGCAGGTGCATTGTACAGACACATCAGTCATAGCTTGAGAAAACATTGTGGTGTTGAAGCAATTTGTTCTGGATTGTCTGCTTCATGACTTTAAGGTGGGCTTGTCCGCAACTGCATAAGATTGCTGAATATGTCAATCCTTTGGGGAAAATTCTTGAGTGGGCACACCACCAGGCATAGATTCTAGAAGTTCAATTCATGAGCTCTGTCTCTTTGTGATGAATTCCATAGTGGCTGGATGATGAAATCTTGAAGATAGCCATAGGGGACGAAAACCAAACCTTAGTGAGCTTTCCAAATGCATAAAGATTTACTATAAAAACAGTTAGACATTACCAGCATTGTAGAGGAAGAGCGTACAAGTTGATCAGTTGGGTACACAGTGTTGGCAGCTAACAAACAAGTGTCAGTCTAGTTCTTGTTGCTTTCTTATCACCGCAATTTATCAATATTTGATCGAGTGCACACCAGTGATGAAAAGTGGGTCCTGTATGACACATCCAAGTGAACTAGACTTTTGTTGTTATCATAGGACCCTGTGCCAACACAAGACCACCGCTACACCCACACAAGATCATGCTCTGTATCAAGTGGATTGGTTAGCAAGTGGTGCACTATGAGCTGCTACCAATGAGCCAAGCCATCACTGCAGACCTATACTTGAAGCAGTTGGAACATGTGCATTATGAAGCAGAAAGATCGGTCAATCGCAAGTGTGTAATGTTCTTCCATGAAAATGCTAGGCCTCCTGTGGAGTGGGTGGCCAGGGATACTATATAACAACTTTGCTTACTCTCAGGACCTTGCACTAACAGTTATCAACTCTTCCATTCCCTGGACAACCAACTTCATGAGAAATCCTTTGCAAATGAGGCAAACTTGTAGCAGACACTCACAGACCTCTTTGTATCCACAATACCCGATTTTTACTGCCATGGCATTGCACAGTACATTGACAAATGGTCCTGGATGCCAACAGATTAATTTGAGGACTAACAGTATGTTATATAACTTTTTGTTGTTATTAATGAAAAATTGCAAGGACATTTGCTACCCTGTATTATAAAAAAAGTGGTCATCAGGCTTGGGTGTCAGTTTGCCTAATGGTCTTCTATATGAAATAAAAATGCAATAAAGAAAAAGACAATTGTTTTAGTTAAAAGTTTAGTTTAGTATCAATCCATGAAGTAAGTGCTTTGTCTCCACCAACCAATCTGACCAATGGCCTAGGCATTGATGACATTGACGGGATCTATAGACGGCAAATGACATGATATCTACAAGCATGGTTCTGACAAACAACAAACTGCAACAGGATTGGCTTTGGCAGGTGGGGGTGTGGGCTACAGAAGACACATTGGCGGCAGCAAAGCAGAAGTTAGCAATTGATGCTTCTATTTTAAACCGTTATGGACCACGCACACGCAATACGTTACTTGACAATACTGCTGCAGTGTAGGTGGTGGCTGTAGCTGCTGGTGAGCATCCGACTTTGGGCCATCAACTGGCGGACAATTAGGAGATGCCGGTTACTTCACTAAGCGGAGGAGCAGCATGCAAAGAACTCAGCGGCTGGCAGCACTGTCCTCACCTCTGTTTGCTGAAATACGATTGCTTTTTACGAGTAGACTGGTAAAGAGGAGATCTGAAGCAACACAGAGGTGGCAAGGAAAGGAGCCAAATGGATTTTTTCAGGAAGGAGTGTGTCTGAAAATGATTCCTAGAGGCCTTGTGCATGACCAGGAAGAAACTTGTGCGGATGGTCGCTCTCCTCTGAAGGAAGCTGATGTGGTCAAAAATGATGACAAAGATGACCACCACATTGACGAGCGGAGTGGAACAGACAAGGGTGAGAGATTGATAGAACAAACAAATGATGACACCTTGCCTGTGAGCAGAAAACACAACGGATGACGAAAAAGGCGGTGACGAAAGCGGCAAAGATGGCAGCAGGAATGAGTTGGCAAAAGTTAACAGCAACTGCAAGGTCAGGTAAGCGAAAAAAAAATGAAAGAAAAACAAATAATAGAGAAAGGAGAGCAAAACGACATGCACAGTTGTGAAAGCACGAAGCGTACCACCGTTTTGTGTCAACTTACCAACTTCGAGACACCAACCGACACAAACGGACATTCGTACCAGTAATAAAAAGAATAAGAAGTAAGAAAGAAAAAGGCACAAATAAACAGTGAATGAAAAAGAATGAAAAAGAATGAAGCAGGGGAAAGTAGTGGCAGTATGTGGAATAAAAATTCAGTTATAAACCTTCTGGGAATCGGAGAGTTGGGTTTGAATCCCAGTTGAATTTGTTGCATTCACTTATGCACAAATACCTTTGGGAAATTTATTACTCCATCTCTTCTCCCTCTAGCTATGGGTTAAATAGCAGGACAGATTGAGTTGGCAGAAAAAATGACAACCTCCTGCAGGAAAATCTGCCTAGCTAGTTATGGATCAAAAGTGACATGATATCACAAGCATTTATCATGTATAGCAATTGACTGACCATATTTACATTTGGTATCTACTGCCAATAATATGTATAGTAATTACTGTTTTCTTGGAGTTCTTGAGAAAATTCCATGGAGAATCTGCAATGTGATTGATCCTGACCTGGTAGCTCAGCTCGTCACTTTTTCATCGATGTAATGTGGCTTTTCTCTGTCTCTTTTACAGATACTTTCACAGCTTTTGCTCTGATGAGTTTAGTTTATTGGTGCCCTCTCTGGATGAATTTATCTGAGCTGCTAGACTAGCAACTAGGTCCCACCCTTTTACAGTGAGACCAATCAAATCTAACTGTAACTTCTATTCTATCAGTTTTTTTTCTCACATTTCCTGCCTTTTCATGTACTTGCTTCTCTGACAGCTACAATCCCCAATAATTTAAATGCAATGTCAATTGCCATCTCTTATCTTCTTGACTCGCATCTTTTCCCTGACAGCCATTTTATCATGTTCCCTTTCCACTCTACTCTCATGCAGCCCTTTTCACACCAGTCTTCTCATCATTCTCTTACCCCTCCTGTAACTTGTTCCTCTTTCTCATCATTCACCTCTTATGTAACCCTCTGCACACAAGTGGCAGTACTGCCTTGCTTGGGGTGAAATAATTATAAAAAAAATAGTAAGAAACATATTTTTGTTTTTCACAAAAACTTTTAATTGTACCTTTTTTATATGTATTTGTAAAATATTTCATTTATTTGTTATAAAAATTAAATGATCACATTGTAGTTTTTGGTGAGCTCCCTTGGCCCATGGTGACCAATATTTTCATACCTAGTCTGCCACTGATTGCCAGTAATTGTTAGCTTATAAGGGACCGGTTGAAATTGTGTTTTTGACAGATAAAACATTGACCCTCTTGGTGTCTACTCTTAGATGTTCAATAAAAGTGGTTAGAGGTGGGGATTTTTATTGAGAAAATTTTCCAACACTCAAAAGTTTATTAAAACTACATCTGACAATCCCATCCCCTGCACAACATTATCATTCTTTTATGGAGATCAAGTTTTAATTTTGGTTGTGGAGATTTATACTTGTCACTCAATCATTTTATACTAAACATTGTTGTATAACATCCACTTTTCATCACTTGTTAGGATATATTTTTGGAATAGCTAGGAAGGTACATATGACATTACTATTGCTTGCCAAAAATGGAAAATTACTTATGATTCATCTCAGTATTTTGATACCTGCAATAGTTAGGTTCTGAAAAGTTCTTAGCCAGGCTAATTTTTCAAAAAGTCTGTTTCAATGATTAAGTATCAGAATAATGATTTTTGAGAAGTTGGTTGGGCCAAGAAGTTTTCAGTCAAAAAATGCACATATATATTTATTTATCTTCATATGATTGGCTATTTATTAACATGGTTAATTTCGCAGAAGGCTAAAAGGCAGTGATAAAAGATAAAGGAAGATTTTATAGAAAAGGTATGACTGCCATTGGCATTTCACATCATGGATTTTACCGACCACCATTACAGTCAGTTCCCCACAAAATGGAAGTTATTTTCACTCGGCCTAATAAATGCTTTTTTTCTTAAGTATGATTTATTGATTTGACAAGGTATAAGCTGATATATTTAAAAATGAAGTACTTACACACACAAGTTCCATAGACACCTTGAGGTACACAGTTTTCTACATATTAGGTGCCGCTTCTGTGGTTTCCATAGCAAGTAGTAGATTTTAATGGGATGAATTTGCTGTCCAGCCAGTTTTGAATTCAGAGTTGTCCTTCTCTTAAACTGGTTACCAGCCGTGTTAAAGAGCCTACTATTTAACCCATAGCTTGGGGACAATTGATAGTCCTATCTTTTCAAAAGGTATCTAAGTGAATGAACTTTAAACTTGACTGGTATTTGAACTCATCGATTTCTTGCTTGGACCCTAGTCATTATCATTAAACTGCTCACACATCTATCTTGAAACCAAAACGATTCCTAATCTTTTGCTTATATTTAATGACTTTTCTTTTGTCGTTAAAGGTTGAACATGATGCTGAAAATCGAAGCAAGAATTTTGAATCTCTTTTCCATTCCTGCTTATGTTTGCCATCACTTGACGATGAACAGATTCAGGTTTTACAGTCTTTTGAATTATTATCCAAATTCCCCAAGTGCCTGTCGACTCTTCTGTCCAGCTGCGGCCAGCTTGCAAGGAATGGACTTCAAAATGATGACTATAAGGTATGTCGGTGAAGAATTTTGTGTTTGTCAGGATGTAAAAAAAAAAAAAAAAGCCCAGGTGATGTATGGGAAGTAAGTAATCATTAACAGTGCTCAACGATCTGAGACCAGAAAATTACGAAACAAAAAAAAATGTAACCCAGGAAAGAAAAGAATCAGAATTGTGGGTAAATGAAATAAAATCCAAATGATAATAATAATGAATAATAAAAACTAATAAAAAAAAGAATACATTTTCCCATAATGCTAAGAGTAAAGGAACCGCAAATATAATTACCTGGCTTTGTCAGACGTCATTAGGTGGTGCTGTTGAGGCCTATAAAAATGGCAAACATTTCTTGCCTCACTCTTTTTCCTCATTGCTCCAAGGCATGAAACCTGTGGTAATTATGCTCCCACTCACGAATGTTAGTTTCCCTGGGCCACTCCACTATCCTACCTCATTGGCATTCACATGTTTCTTTCCGAAACGTCAAAAATCGAAGTAGGTCATGTTTTCTCTCTGGTTGTTCCTACTTAGTTCATTGTTGGTTTGAGCATGACCATAGTAATGATGCTTGTATTGACTTAACCTAATTTCTGGACCAGAAACGGAATGAACATACCTATGAAACATTGAGAGCTTTCTTTCACGATAGTCACCATAAAAAGAATAAATGTCCATAGTAGAAACTCTTTTGGTTTTGTAGGCTTCTATCTTTGTTTACATATTGAAATACCAGGTGCTGTAAGCATTTAGTGATGGATGTGTGTTTTGGTGCAGTGGATATCGGCTCGGAAAGAGAAATCTGTGAGCCGAGTTCGAATTCCAGTTGAATACCCTGCATACACTTAAGTACCCTTGGGAAAGGTATTAATCCGTCCCTTCCCTCCAGTTATGGGTTAAATAACAACGATAGGACTTGAGGACCCTGCCCTTTAAAAAATCAAATCCCAATGAATCTTGATACTCGAAAAGAAAGTGTTACTAAACACAAAACTTACATAAAAACAATAATAAATTGTTGGAAAGAAAAAAAGGTATTACCAGCAATAAATAAAATTTAGTTGGCAGTAAATGATTCGCCGAGGTTGATATGTCATAAAAACAACCAACCAATCATATTGAAAATGCATCTTCATCTAAAATACGCACAATCTGTCAAATTTCATAGGAGTGCATTTTACCATGACTATTAAATTCACATACAAATCTATCTGAAAATTTTTTTACGATTATATCCATCACTGATTTACTAGGTGCATCATGTAGGTTACAGCACCTGGTATTTCCCAGTGGTCACCCACCTTGGTACTGATGAAGTCCAGCATTGCTTAACTTCATTGATTGTATGAGAGCCAGTGTTTTGGCATCATATAACTGGAAGCATGTATATTCAAAAGAATTACCAAACTTATTTTTCATCCATGTGTTTTTATGGCTTCAAGCATTATTATACTGCATACTTGTATTTGAAGCATTATTATTGTATTTGAAGCATTATTTGAAGTATTTGAAGCATTATTTGAAGTATTTCAAGCATTATTATTCTGCATACTTGTATTTGAAACAGATGCTACATTTTTATTTCTGTGTTTTAAACAATGTGCATTATGTTGGTTGGTTGGTTGTTTTGTTTTTATGGCAAATCAACCTCGGCAAAACTTTATTTATTTATTGCTGGTAATATCTTTTCTTTCAACAATTTATTGTTGTTTATATAAGTTTTTGTGTCTAGTAATACATTTTTTTTTTTTTTTTGAGTATCAAGATTCATTAGGATTTGGTTTTAAGGGCTGAGTCCCCAAGTCCTACCCATGTTATTTAACCCATAACTGGAAGGTAGGGACAGATTAATACCTTTCCCAAGGGTACCAGTCCCTAAGTGAATGCAGGGTATTCAACTGGAATTCGAGCTCGGCTCACTGATTTCTTTTTCCGAGCCGATATTCACTGCACCACAATGCACATCCGTCTCTATACACTTACAGCACCTGGTATTCCTAAGCGGTCACCCATCTAAGTACTGACCAGGCTCAACATTGCTTAACTTTGGTGATCGAGCGAGAACCGGTGAGAACATGATATGGTCGTAATCCGTCTATTGGCCTGTCCTGTTGCCATCAAGAAAACTTAATAAAGAGAACATATTCTCAATCAGGTCAGCAGACACACTGTCAGTCAGTTAAGTGCCATGTGCGATGCACGCTTGGGCAATCATGTCTTGAAAGAGACATGACTGACTGGGCAGAAGATTATCCCGCAGTAGGTTGCCATTGCTTTCTGCGGTAGACTGGTTACCGGCCAAGTCTATAGAACCCAATCTGTCCTGTTATTTAACCCATAACTGGAGGGAAGTGATGGGTTAATACTTTTCCCAAGGGTATTTGCGCGGAAGTGAATGCAAGGAATTCACCTGGAATTTGAACTCGGTTCCCTGATTTCTAGTTCCGAGCTGATATCCACTGCGCCACAACGCACATCCTGTACACACTGTTTAAAACCCCAGAATGGTGTGTCTATTTCAAACATGAGTTTTGTGGAAATAAAGTTTGAAATATATATTTTTATGGTTAAATAAAATAAAGACAAGAGGAAACTGTATTTTAAATCGCCTATGCGTTTCGTCCTGTGATGGACTTTATAAAGGCAAAAAGACGAAATGAGCTTTATTCTAAATTATGTATCTATACTAAAATTATACTAAAACAGACTAACATACATAATAAAAATTTCAAAGAAAACGGTTGAATTCCCTTCATTTTAATATTTCGTGACTTTGCACTACACATGAAGGAATTCTAAAAACTAAAATATTCTGTTAATCTTTTGAAATGATTTGTGAGCGTCTTTGTGGTTGCCAAAACTGTTTGTTTATAATTTAGAATAAAGCTCATTTCGTCTTTTTGTCCATCACAGGATGAAACGCGTAGGCGATTTAAAATACAGTTTTTCTCTTGTCTTTATTTTATTCAACTATCCTGTCCTTAATCTCAGATCATAACTGAGTATATTTTTACATATATTTTTAATCCAAACGGATAATCAGGTAGGTAAATCCCAAAAACCCGATCTTAATTAATATTAATTTCAATAATATAAAAGTTGATCAAGGTAGAGGGCTCAATGCAAATGTTATATTGTAATTACAGAGCCAAATATAAAAATTAAAACAAAATTTCAATGTTTAAATCCGTTGAATAGCCATTTGTACGAACACTTCCTCATTTCTTCAGCAATGGTTGAAACAAAAAATTTTTATTTAATCAAATTCAAATGACAAAAGATTTTATACCAGCAGAAGTCCAAAAAAAAATTTCCATCCACAGGAAAATAAAATGGGGTGGGATTAATAATTTTTGAATGTAAAGAAGTAAGCAGGGAAGAAGACAGCTACCTATGTCTCATATTAAAAGACATCACCTCCCTCTTATCTGAGTTGTGAGTTTAAAAGTTGAAATTTAGCCATGTCAGGGGGAATAGAAATGGTGGGGGAACAAAAGGAAAAAAGTGGAGAAGGGGTGGTTGACTGAAAAGTAAGCCACAAAAAGAAAACATTTTTCCCATAGAAACAAAAGAAAACTGCTACCATCAGTGTTGAAAAAACATTGAAAAATTTACGAAAGAGATTTTAGTTTAAATAAATAATGACTGGGATAATTTTATAGAAAAAATTTTGACATACAAATTCAAATTTAAATCTTAAATTAAAAATATTAACTTCAAAGGTAGACCTCAAAGGAATCCATTACTACAAGTATAAACTGACACACGCACACACACATATATATCAGAACAAGAAATAGTCAATTTTATACTTTACAGGCATTTTTTTTTAAAGATGATGGAATAAGAAACACGAAAATGATGACTGATTGGTTTCAATCCCATTTTTCGTCAGGATCAACTGGGACTTCTTTAATTTTTCAATATTTAAAATATTAAAACTAAACATGAATCAAGACGATTTCCCCTTTTTGTTTTATCTTCAGTTTTAATATTTTAAATATTGAAGAATTAAAAACAGGATTGAAACCGTTTCTTACTTTTTATTCCATCATCTTTAAAATATGCCTGTCAGTATGAAAATGACTTTTTTCTTGCTGTGATAAAATTTTGGACTTATAAAATTTTAAATAAATTATTATATATATATATATATATATATATAAATAAAAACTGCGTCTAGAGATTATATGCAAGTTATGAATTGGTATAGGGAGTTGTCTTTAATATTAAAAGTCCTATTATGATGTTGTTTAGATTCTACTCAATATTATTAACATAGGTATATCGTAATAGAGAAAACTATTGTTTTTGGTTGGAAAAAAATTTTCCCAAGTTAACAAAACAGACTAATTTGACTGTTAGTAGTTTATTTGCAACTATTTATTTTGATTCTTTTACATTATTATACATTGTAAAACTAATGTAAAAAAATAATATGAAAAGATTTTAGAACAAATTCATCAATTTCTTAAAGGAAAAACATAACAAAAATTTTATTTTAAAAATAAAAGATATATTAACAAAAAATAAGAACCTCCTAAAATTTATTGCACAAATACTCCTTTCTTTTCAATAACTCTTAGCAGCCTGTTGTCAACATCTGGTGTTAGATTTGCAATTTTAGCGGCTGGAAAGTTGTTTGCAGCAACTTTTCCATCAGGCCCATCGAGGGTGATCCTTGATTCGTCTGTAAAAATCACTTTACTGGAATCAGTTTTCATGTATTTATTTTTCCCACTGCAATTTTCTTTCCTTATGTTTTTTGTTAAAATGGGTTTCTTTATTTGAATTTTTACATCAGCAAACTTCCTTAAGGCTTTACACCTTGTTTCCCTTGACACCATAGGAACTCTAGTGGCGTCAAATATGAACACACTTGATGCATTTGGGTTTCTTATTAATTCTCTTCGGATATGTGATAGATCTCGTTTTGTTAAATACCTGAATTCAGCCTGAGACTTTTTTTCCTTGGTTGAATTCTCATTTGGCATATTTTCTTGATTGTTCGATGACCACTTTTCAAATCATAAGAAGTTTGAAGCAAAGAGTTTCCTTTGCTAATTTCTTTGATTATATAGTTCTTTTCATTCATTGTTAGTTCTTTTTTACAAGCCATAATACTAAATTCTAGTTCTTGCAAATAATTTCTTGACACTGCAAATTGCTATAATTACTGAAAAAATACTAAATATCAATCTGAAATTGAAAATTGGGACATAATTTCTTTCACGCTTACTCGCTATACATAATAGTACAAATTATTTCATTGGATAACACATATCTATGAATTTTACATAAAATATTTGACAATACCTCTTTTGCATATAATCTCTTAGACACAGTTTTTATATATATATATATATATATTGATTGTTTAATTACTTAGTTTTTGGTCATAATAAAATTAGACCAGTGCAAATTTGTATTAAAAAGTGTTCAATACAATTATATTGTAGAACTTTTGAATATTTTCCTTTTCTAAATGAGTTTGTTTACAAATAGAAAATATACATATATATATATATATATATATATATATATATATATACATACATACATATATATATATACATACATACATATATATATATATATATATATATATACATACACACATGATATCAGGAAAAAGTATGTAGGTATATATATATATATATATATATATATATAAAAAATGAACGCAGACGAAAAAAATACAAGAAGTATACGCATGTAAACACACACACACACACATGAGAACACATACTGGATGGCAAAAAAAAAATGTAGCAATAATCATGCCTCCAATTAAAGCAGATAAATATAACCTCAAGTTGTAAAATGGTGCCCACTACCACTCTGACAGAGGTGCGAAAATGCCAAATTATGCTATCGGTCAATGCATTAATGCGCACATATATAAACCATGAATTAAAGCAGACAGATATCATCAGATCATAAAACTATCACTTTAACAAAGAAGTGAAAAAGTTAAATCCTACTATTGGTCAGTGCACACATATATAAACTATAAATATGCACACATGCTCAAACACACTTACAGATACACACACACTACAATTAATGACAGCGGCAGCATCGAAGGATGACCATTCATGGAAACGAGCTTTCCTACCATTCTGAAGATGAGATTTTGATCTCAAAATATTAATGAATAATAGTTAATACCCAACTCCTTCTTTACTTTACTTAACACATTTTTAAAGCCTTCAAGCCCTACCCATACACCTAATATGCACAGTGATTCAAGCAAATTACAAAACTCTCAAATTTCTATATGTTTATATCAATTGTTAATAGTAAAATATTTCATTGCCTGATGAGGTACTAACAAGTAGTACCGAAACATGACAGCTCTTTTGTTGTAGTGAACTATATTTTTGTTATAAATACTCATAATAAAAAAATATTACTATAAATATTGCTCTACTAAATATCAAGCACTCAATGGACTGTTAACCCATTTGTTTGTACTACTGTTAAGCGATATATATATATATATATATATATATAGTTGTCAGTCCGTAAACGGTGAGGATAATCCAACAAGATTTCCTTAATATAAATTATTAATAGGTAAATCCATATAGAGAGCTCGATGGGTATTAACCAGAGTGATATATATTTTCTAAACATATACTATTAAATATAAGAGACCATGAATGTCTATTATGTTTAATCAGGAGCCGCTCTAAACGTCATATTTTGGCTTTAATTTCAGTTGAAAATAAAGACAAAAATTCTCCAACCAAAAAGCTTAGAACCAAATTAATAAAAAATTATCCATTTAGAACGGCTCATGATTAAACATTATAGACATTCATTGTCTCTTATATTTAACAGTATACGTTTAGAAAATTATTTGCTGCCTCGATACACTAAATTTATATCTATATATATATATATATATATATACACACACACACACACACACACATACGTACAATATGAAATTTACTGTTCATTAATGTTTATTAATAATTAATGCTTAATACAAAAGTAGAGCTAAATACTATTGTAATATAATTAATTGAACAATTTTCGCAACACAGAATTTTGCCTGTTTCAGAAATAAATTTTAACTATGACTCCATCTTCAAGCAATCATGTTTGGAGTGACTAACAGAAAAATTTTTATCGATAAAATAAGGAATTAAAAATAATATATATATATATATATATATATATATAGTAACTAAGTTGTAGAACTCGTAGGGTTTTTAACTTTTTGTTCATGCATTTACTTTTAGAAAGAGCGCTCGATACAAATGTAGAGTGTTATACTATATATATATATATATATATATATATATATATATATAGTATAACGCTCTGCATTTGTATCGAGCGCTCTTTCTTTTTTTTGTATTAAGTTGTGGAATTATATGTTTACACCCCCCTCACATTTTAATATTTTTCAATAAATTTATTTTTAAACGAATTCCCTCTTCTCCCAGTATTGCAAGTATTCCCTGTTTGGTCTTGTCCTCTTCTTTACCCCTTTGTAATTTTGTGCCAACGAAACCCTTGACAAGTGTTGGCTGAAAGGTTCCTCGGGTTTGGGAAAACAAAATGACGTCTACTCTTTTTAAGGATATATATATATATATATATATATATATATAAGATTTACTTGAGCTTTATTCAAACACACATAGTTTTTCCAAAGAGTAAAAAACAAATAAAAAGGTAAGTTAGGTGCAAATAAAAATACATGGTAGACAGTTAAGTGCCATAGGGGATACACGCTTGGACAATGACTGACTGGGCAGGTGATTATTTTTTTTTTTTTTTTTTTTTTTTTTTTTAATCATCTCACCCCAAGCAAGGCATTCCACTGCCACTATTGCGCATGGGGCTACATAGGGGAAGGTAAAGAGAAGGAGTGGATAGACATAGGGAATGTCAGGAGAAAGGTGACAGATGAGTAAGGATAGCGAGGATGAGGGTCGGGCAGATGGGAAGAGTGCTTGATAGAATGGGAGCAGGTTAGTGTGTTAGGAGGTGTCTATTGACCTTACATTTAAACTCCTGGAGATTGTAGCCGTCGGGGAAGCAATCGTTTGGAAGAGAATTCCACAGTCGGGAAGTGCGAGGAAAGAAACTGTTGGAGTAGAAGTTACGGCTGCATTTTATCGGTTTCACTGTAAAAGGGTGTGATCTAGTTGCTAATCTAGTATCTCGTGCAAATTCGTGTTTAGGGGGCACCAGTGATCTAAGTTCATCGGAGCAGAAGCCGTGAAAGTATTTATAGAAGAGACACAGGGAAGCCACGTCTCGCCGGTGGGAGAGAGACTGCAGGCGGTCTGCCAAGTCGGTATCTATCACATTACAGACCCTCCTCTGAACCTTATCGAGAAGCCTGAGGAGAACAGCAGGGGCACCCGACCAGATATGGCAGCAGTATTCAATGCACGGGCGGATGGTAGATTTGTAAATGTGCAGGATAGATTTAGACGGAAAAAACTTCCGGGCCCTACACAGAGAACCGACTTTCATAGCAGCGGATTTAGCAATGGATTTGATATAGTCATTCCATTTGAGGTCCGCTGAAAGTGTGAGACCAAGGAGGCGTAGTGTTTTACTCTCTGGGAGGCAAGCCTGGTCCATGCTAATGGGAGGTAGGTGAGATTGTTGATGATGGTTAATTGACAGTAGCTTCATTTTAGAAGCATTAAAATTTACTAGCCATTTCTTACCCCAGTCCAATATGGATTGGAGGTCTTTTTCAATCTCGGCTGCGAGTTTAGCTTTGACGCCTACACCAGATTTTTGTTGGAGGCGAGAGTAAACTGTGGTGTCATCGGTGTACAAACCTATTTGGGTTCTTATGGAATCAGGGAGATCATTAATATATATCAGGAAGGGTGTAGGACCTAAGATGGAGCCTTGGGGGACACCTGCGTTTGTGTGGTAGTTCTGAGAGGCATGTCCGTTTAATACCACTTTCATTGTGCGGTTAGAGAGGAATGACTGGATTAGTTCAAACAAATGTCCAGTTATACCATAGCTCCGCAGTTTACATAGAAGGCCAACATGCCAAACTCTGTCGAACGCCTTAGATATATCCAATGCAATGGTTCGAGCTTCGCCATTCCTGTCGAGTGCCTGGTATATGTACTCGGTGATGGTCGTTAGCACATCAGCAGTAGACCTGGTGAAGCGGAAACCATATTGCTTGTCCGAGAGGAGCCTGTGTGCTGTGAGATGCTGAACCACCTCGGCGTTGATAATGGCTTCGAACACTTTGCCAAAGATCGGAAGAAGGCTGATAGGGCGGTAATTTGCAGGGTCAGAGGGTTCTCCAGTGTTTTTAAATATAGGAACTATAGAGGAAGATTTCCAACAGGCAGGAAAGCAGGAAGCAGATAGGCAGAGGTTGTAGAGCTTAGAAAGGATAGAGGAGAGTTCAGGGGCACATTTCTTTAAGACTATGGTTGGGATTCCATCACCACCGCTCGCTTTGTGAGGGTCAAGTTTTAAGATTATCTTAGAGACAAGCGAAGGTGTAATGTGGACATCATTCAGTTGTGCCTCGGTTCTAGGTAAGAAATCGGATGTAAAAACTCCAGATGAGTCCAGACTCGAATTGTTCGAGAATCTGCGGGCAAAACATTCAGCCTTATCTGCTGGGGAGGTGAGGGCCTCAAATTTGTTGATTAGCGGGGGTATTGTGGACTTGCTCTTGTTAAGTACTCTTTTACAGAGTCGCCAGTAGTCTTTAGAGCCGAATTTAGAGCATGCTATGCGTTGCTTCATTCTGGCAGCAAACAACATCTTAGCTTCGTTAAGTATCCTTTTACACTTATTACGAGCTGAAGTGAAAAGGCGCCTGTTTTGTTCCGACGCATAGTTACAATAGAGTCGGAAGAAATGATTCCGGTGGGCAATGGCAGCCGAGCAAGCGGGTGAGAACCATGGAGACGAATGAGATTTAAGCTGGAATTTCCTAGCAGGGATGAAGGCATCGATGCCAGCCTTAACCCAGGAGGAGACCTCGGATGCACATTCTTCGATGGGAAGACTAAAGACGTTGTTCCAAGGGATGTCACAGAGGAAGTCTGCAGTAGGTTACCATTACTTTCTTTGGTAGATTGGTTGCCAGCCAAGGCTATAGAACCCAATCTGTCCTGTTATTAACCTATAACTGGAGGGAAGAAACAGGTTAACACCTTTAGTAGGGATATTTGTGCATAAGTGAATGCAAGGAATTCAACTGGAATTCAAACTCGGCTCCATGATTTCTCATTCCAAGCAGATATCCATTGCACCACCCACGCACATCCACATGGTATTAGTCATTTCTAAAAAATAAAAGAGAGGAAATAGCGATAAACTTGATACCATTTTAGCATGGACATGTTAATAAATATGACCCCCAAGAACCTAACCAGAAGCTGTTTATACCTTGTAAGTTAAAAGAAAAAAAAAACTAAAAAACCATCACTTTTGTAAAAAAAAAAAAATCCGTTAGTCACCCCAAAAATGATTGCTTGAAGATGGAGTCATAATTAAAATATGATTCCAAAACATGGGAGATTATGTGTCGTGAAAATGTTAACTTAATTATATTACAATGATATATGTATATATATATATATTAAGCTCTGTATTAAGCTCTGTATTAAGCCTGTATTAAGCTCTGTATTAAGCTCTGTATGGCATTGCCAAATGAACTCTTTGACACATTTTACAATTTTTTTTTTCTTTTGTATTTGTGGTGTGAAGAATATTTTCTTTGATATTTTCCAATTCACAGGATGAAGTGAAAGTTGAATACCGAGAAATCCCCAAGGCTCTTCTCTGGGTCGGTGGTGATAAGAGCAGGACAAGTAACAATTTTCCAAGCCCAAATTGGTCAATTATGCGCTGGGATCCAGCCAAGAAAGGCTACATTAAAATCGATGACATGTACCCTGTAAAAACTCCTGTTGAAGCAGATATGGGTTACCGAGTGTGTACACTGGGTAAGTAAAAAGAATATATTCTCTTTTAAATAGTAATTTTGTTTGACTTTCATTGAACAAAAATTATCATCATAAATTCTTTGTCTTGTCTTTTTTATTTGAATTTCTTGTTTGTTTACACCTAGTAGCACTAGTCTTAGATGTAATAATTTTAAGGTTGTTTTAGATGTAATAATTTTAAGGTTGTTTTAGATGTAATAATTTTAAGGTTGTTTTAGATGTAATAATTTTAAGGTTGTTTTAGATGTAATAATTTTAAGGTTGTCTTAGATGTAATAATTTTAAGGTTGTCTTAGACGAAATAATTTTAAGGTTGTCTTAGACGAAATAATTTTAAGGTTGTCTTAGACGAAATAATTTTAAGGTTGTCTTAGACGAAATAATTTTAAGGTTGTCTTAGACGAAATAATTTTAAGGTTGTCTTAGACGAAATAATTTTATGGTTGTCTTAGACGAAATAATTTTATGGTTGTCTTAGACGAAATAATTTTATGGTTGTCTTAGACGAAATAATTTTATGGTTGTCTTAGACGAAATAATTTTAAGGTTGTCTTAGACGAAATAATTTTAAGGTTGTCTTAGACGAAATAATTTTAAGGTTGTCTTAGACGAAATAATTTTAAGGTTGTCTTAGACGTAATTTTGGTTGTCTTAGACGAAATAATTTTAAGGTTGTCTTAGACGAAATAATTTTAAGGTTGTCTTAGACGAAATAATTTTAAGGTTGTCTTAGACGAAATAATTTTAAGGTTGTCTTAGACGAAATAATTTTAAGGTTGTCTTAGACGAAATAATTTTAAGGTTGTCTTAGACGAAATAATTTTAAGGTTGTCTTAGACGAAATAATTTTAAGGTTGTCTTAGACGAAATAATTTTAAGGTTGTCTTAGACGAAATAATTTTAAGGTTGTCTTAGACGAAATAATTTTAAGGTTGTCTTAGACGAAATAATTTTAAGGTTGTCTTAGACGAAATAATTTTAAGGTTGTCTTAGACGAAATAATTTTAAGGTTGTCTTAGACGAAATAATTTTAAGGTTGTCTTAGACGAAATAATTTTAAGGTTGTCTTAGACGAAATAATTTTAAGGTTGTCTTAGACGAAATAATTTTAAGGTTGTCTTAGACGAAATAATTTTAAGGTTGTCTTAGACGAAATAATTTTAAGGTTGTCTTAGACGAAATAATTTTAAGGTTGTCTTAGACGAAATAATTTTAAGGTTGTCTTAGACGAAATAATTTTAAGGTTGTCTTAGACGAAATAATTTTATGGTTGTCTTAGATGAAATAATTTTAAGGTTGTCTTAGATGTAATAATTTTAAGGTGTCTAACTTTCTTTGAGCAAGTTTTATTATCATTATACATTTTTTCTTATGTTTACACTTAGAAGTAGTATTATTTATAATAGAAATTGTCTAGATTTCTTAGATGAAGCAGCGTTATTTATAATAGATTTTTTTCTTTCATTTTTTTTCTGCTTTTTTTATTCAATAATCTGTGTTGTCCTTCATTTGCTGTATTTGATTGCCTAAAAGATGCACTCTCATATTAGATACATATCTCTTTCAGCAGGGCATATTCAAAAAAAGTGTTTAGTATATTGTTTAATGCAAGCTATTAGTCCATTACACAACATTATGAAATCACTTTAGCTATAGAAAAAAACATCACTGCATACATGAAACAAGAAATCAAAATAGTGAAAATATCTTGATTTCAGCAATAAAACATTGCTTTGTATGATATATTTCTCTGCAGCCTTAATGTTATATTTTCTTAATGTTAGTGTTTTACCATTATCGACTTTCCCCTTCAGTTAGGCCCCTTTTTGTAGTTTTGTAAATAATCTGTGTGCCCTCATGAAATTCAGTCGCAGATCTCTAGTTAGCAGTCCAGCCGGCAATGTACTAGTGAAATCGGGAACAGAAATTTAATTTTCCCCTCACAACAGCAGAAATATACGCTCATCAAACTCAAAAATCGTTTTTTTCTCTCGATGCTCCAAAAATAACTTCTCCCAGTAAGCAAAAAAAACCATGGCCTTTATTCACCGAGCAAATTTTCTGATTGGCCAGATGTGGCGGGAAGAATTATTAGCATCACTTGATACGCATCGCAATTCTTATGACTCTATTAATTTTAGTTCTTTTTTTATCTTCCCCACAATTTTTACTAAAGAATGCATGCAATTCACTGTCATTTTTTTTGCCACAATTTTCCAGCTAGTTAATGACAGAATAGGAATAGCTCAATTGCAGTCACTTTCTCACTGACATAATGTGGCTTCCCTCTGTCTCTTCTACAAATACTTTCACAGCTAGTGCCCCCTCTGCATGATTTTAGTTGAGCTACTAGACTAGCAACAAGGTCCCACCTTTTCACAGTAAAACCAGTCAAATGTAACTGCAACTTCTACTCTGTCAGCTTCTTTGCTCACACTTCCCACCTGTGAAATTCTCTTCTGTGTTATTTCTTCCCTGAAAGCTACAATCTCCAAGAAGTTAAATTCAATGTCAATTGCCATCTCTTATCTCCTTGACTCACATCGTTTACATGCCAACTCTTTTATCGTGTTCTTCTTCCTTTCCACTCTACTCTCATGCAGCCTTCTTCACAACTGTATTCTCATCCTTCTCTTACCCATTCTCTGACAACTTGTTCCTTTTTCTCATCACTCACCTCTTATGTAACCCCCTGCACAACAGTGGCAGTACTGCCTTGCTTGGGGTGAAATGATTTAAAAAAGAGTATATTTAGGTATGATGAATTAATTAGTATCAATGAATGTTACAATCAGTTATGTCATATCTACCAGTACCAAGTAACCCTATTGAATGCATTCATAACATATAAACTAACCCACTCTTTTATTAATCATTCTTTCTCCAATTTATATAATAGATGTCTTTTTATCTGCCATATATTTCCTGGATAGCTTTTACTGTTACCAGAAATTCTTCTTTCTTATGCCGGTTATTTATGTAGTGTCCAGCTGGTAAATTATCAGTAATAATAATAGTAATACTCCACAGCCTTATTGTTATGGTGTCCTGGGTATGACGATTAACTGCATCTGGCAGCAAGGCCTTTAATTTGGAAGTTTTGAGGAGCTTGTAACCATCTCTTAATTGTTGTTGTTGCTAGGTCCACCCTAACCCGGGGTGGTAGCACTTGTTAGGGTTTGAGATGCTCAAAATTAAAACCAGGCTCCCTTAAAATAAAATTTAACTTTAATAAAGACGCTGTTCAACACTTTAAAAATTAAAAAAATCATTTTATTTGTATTTTTAGTTTGAGGTATCTTTACCCATGGGAGGTAACTACATTTTACCCGTCTGTTTCAAGGGAGGTAATTCCAGGCAAAGCTTTTAATTAGAGAGGAAAATTTTCGAAATTTAGTTTGATTCTTACTGGGTACCTCATACTTTCGGCTTTGTACCACATCTAAGCAGCGCTTAGATAAATAATATACTCTTCTGTCAGAATCGATCGAAAAATAAAACAAAGGAGATATTAATAATAAAAAAAATGAATGATTCATCATAACTGGGTAATATTATGAATTATGCATTTATCATTGATGCAAGCACAGCAATTCGTTTCAAGTCTGACATTTGTAAATAAAAATAAATGAGCAGCTGGCTCTACAAAAATTAGGTATCGATTTGACCCTAGTGTATTCACTTATGTAATGAACTGGGCCCCCATTTCTAAAATGATAAAATAATGAATTTTTAATTCTATTTTGGGATCATTTCTGTTAATTCTCTACAAATAATGTAAAGTTACTTATCGCAAACATTAATTAATCCCCAAAAATTATAAATTTTAAATCAATGTTTGTTTAGTTTGCCTTGCAACAACTCCAACGTCAGAATAAAAAATTACCAAAAATCAGTGTTATTCACATTTTGTAAGTGTGAATAATATTCAAGGTACTTAGAATTTATAAAAAAAACCAAACTGTTTTTGATTTGTTTATGAAATGAGCATGCACCTGAGCCACCCATATTTGGAGCAATCACAAAGGTTAACTCAACCGGAGTGCAAGGAACCTCACTCTGGGAGAGTTTGGTGTGGATTTTAGTAAATATAAATTCTTTTTATTTTGAGATGAATTAATAGAAAAGATCCCTATTTTGATGGCTACAGTAGGTAGAAGGATTAATGAATGCTAACCGACAAACATTTTTACCCCTTCCACAGAATCTCTATTTTTCACAAGCAGACAAGTCATTTTAAATAGTGCCTATTGGATGAGGCAAATTTTTGTCTTTACCAAGAAAATTGGTAAAAAGAAAAGACTGCCTTGTACATAGCTTTGTGATTCTTATTATCATGCTGGTAACCATTACTCCCCCCACCATGACAATTATTTTGGTAAAAATATTTAATTTTCAGACAAATCTTTTTATTTGTTTTTAATATGGTAACTAAAAAAAACTGAAGCACTTAGAATTACCTGAGTGGTAGCTAACACCTTGACCAGATATATGAGTTGGCATGTTGGCACATGGTTAGAAGTGATAAGTTGATGCATGGCTGAGTGGTTAGAATGTTCACATTCTGACGCTGAAGCTTAGGTTTGAAGCTTACTATGTTCGATTTGTCAGGGAAGTGACTTCTTGATGATATTGATCCTAGCATGAAGCACCTTTAGAAATTGTCTGAAAACTATATCATGGGTTGACCCAAGCCTTGTGAGTGAAGTTGGCTATATGGGATGTTTTGGGGAGCCATCAGTGGCTTGGAAGAAGTCTTTAGCCTTGGTTGGTAATCTTCCTTCAGATGGTGTCTTGTATATGAAACAGCCGGATTTGGGGATGGCGATTCACATCTGTATCAGCCCTCAAAAGCGGTCCATGACATCCACTCACAGCACCAGAGTCTGAGTACAGCAACGCTTGACTATGTTGTGTATGGTGGGATTGTTGATAAATTTTCGACCAACTAATGGTTGTGTGATAATGAGTTGACAATTGGACTCATTTCAAGCTCAGAAGGGCATAAATGAAATAGTGTGTGTGTGTGTGTGTGTATATATATATATATATATATATATATATATATAAAAGAAAAAATTAAGGTAGACACGTTATTTCAGGTAAATTGGAGGTGTAGGCCTATTTCAGGCGAACCATCATCAGCTTTTGTCTTTATTGTGCAGAAGATTTTGCACAAAATAGGCTTATATTTCCAATTTACCATGAAATAACGTGTCTGCCTTAATTTTTTTTTGCATTTGCTCTATATGTACTTATATACATATATATTTAGAACACTTTAGAGATTTTGTTGGTCGGTAAATTTTTGTAGAGATTCTTCATGCCGGAGTTGATAATGTCAGCCAATCCTTTTTACAACTGACTACTCTTTTCCCAAAACCCAAATTTATAGGGGCTAGCACCTAATTAGCATATTTCACGAATCATCTAGAACAATCTAGAATCTTTGAAACGTTCTATTTCTAATTTCTCTACTTAACAACTACTTCATGAATAAAAACTTTTTTGTATTAACAACCAGGACTCAGTAGAATCCCTTACTATAGATTTTAACCTTTTTGTGGACTTTATAAATATTTTTTAGATATAAATGCATCATGGTAACGTAAGATTTAATGTTTTGGGAAGTAGCCATGTGGGAGTGTATTACACAACCTGAGTGGATCGTCCTTCTTACAAGTGGAACATTTTTTTTTGATAATAATATTGTCCGAAGCAAGGCATTTCACTGCCACTGTTTTCCAGGGGGTTACATAAGAGGAATGTTATGAGAAAGAGTGACAGGTTATAGGGGATATCAGGAATTGGGTAAGAGAAGGATGAGAATACTGATGAGAGTGGGGTGGATGGAGAAGGGAGCATGAGATAGAAGATGCAGGTTAGTGAGACAGGAGATGACTATTGACTTTACATTTGAATTCTTGGAGATTGTAGTTGTCGGGGAAGCAACTAAACGGAAGAGAATTCTACAGGCAGGAAGTGCAAGAAAAGAAGCTGATGGAGTAGAATTTGCGTTTACATTTTATTGGTTTCACAGTAAAAGGGTGGGACCTAGTTGCTAATCTTGTGGCTCAAGTAAATTTATATATATATATATATAGGAGGCACCAGTTAGCTAAGTTTATCGGAGCAGAAGCTGTGAAAGTATTTGGAGAAGAGACACAAGGAAGCCACATTGCACCAATGAGAAAGTGATGGTATCTGAGTGCCCAAGTCATTTATTCACTTATTTATTTTTAATCAAATTCCTCCAAGCAAGGCAATGAATGCCACTAGCACGCAAGGAGATACTGTGAGTGAAGTTAGCAGAAAGGACCATAAGAGAACAAAAATCAATATGAAAAGTATCATGGGCATCCAATATTTTGGACAAGCAAAGCAGACTCAAAACTGGTGGCACTAAAAAAATGAATCTTGTTTCAATATTTGTCAGGGAAGTAGCAATAGAGTACCAATGCTCTTGATCTATTATAAGTCTACCAGATCTGGTACTTCTGATATGTATTTAAAAAATTTGGAGAATCTTCAATGTTATCACTCCTGACCTGGCATCTTGGCTTCAGTCACTCCCCACCCCCCGCCCACTGCTCTAACTTGACTTCCCTGTACTTTTTTTCTATAAATGTTTTCATGGTAATTGTTCTGATGAGTTTTCCTCATTGGTACCTGAAGTGCAGTACTAGATTAGCAGTTAGGTTTCATCATTTTACAATTGAAATGGCTTGATGTATGCCAATAATTTCTTCTCTTGCATTTCTTGCTTCTTGACTTTGGTCTTCAAAAATTTAAATGCAATGTTAGACTTTATCATCTGTCTTTTTAATTCCTCTTCTTTTATTGTCCTCTCTATCCTTAATTACGTATTTATTTTTCCTATAATCTTTCACTCTCAGTAACTCCCCCTCCCCAATGCACCTTAATTGCTTTATTGCTTTGCTTGTAGTGAAATAAATAAAAAAAAAACATTGCGTCTGTATATAAGTAAAGTAAGACTGTGTACCACCCCAGGTGGTCCGTCCTAACAATTTCCTCCGGCGGCCGTTCTCCACGCTGTGATGTTGCCGGATTTTTGTAGAAACCGTCGGACGAACAGCTGGGGGTACAAGATTGACTGTAAGGAACGAACTTCCAAAATTTGGATGAGTTGAAAAGGAAGCTTTATTCGTTTAGAGTTAGCCTTGTCTGTTGGGGCAGGCGAATGTGACACACAGTTCTAACTCCAATGGAGATCAACAAACCCGAACTGAACGAACCAAGACGAACGGAGAATCTTCCTTACTTCAAGTTCGCACCCGGCTGACTCCTTTCACTTCTCCTCGTCTTAACTTAACTGGCTCTATTTATTTAATATGAATCCGGAAATGCGGAAATCCGGAAATGCTTTAGACCACCGGTGACAAACACCGGCGACTGTAAGTCTGAAATTTCAGTTATCTTTTTTGTTTATCTTAATAAGGCTTCCGCCGGAAAAGGCTTAAGGTGTGGTCAAGATACAATAAAGGACAGCCTTTGACCGGTCATCGCAAACCTACCCGCTGACCTTTATCACTGAGTCAAATATCGGAGGACAATTTTCCTCATAAAAGAAAAAGCGTTTATTTATTTTTTTCTCTTCTTTTTCACTTTTGTTAAATATGTTTTTAAACTGTTTTCTATTCTAATCTATTTTCTATTTTAATCTATTATTATAATAAAATACATATATATCTAGTTATCGTGTCACAACTGCTTTTACATATCTTCGGTTAAGGGGGCTAAGATATTAAACTAAATTTTAAATAATAATCAAATATAAAAGTTGTTAAAATTTAATGTAAGGAAAACACATTTGAATTCAGTTATTTTTTTTTTTTTTGTTATAAATTTGGATGTGTGTATTTGGATGTGTGTTGTGGTGCAGTGGATATCAACTCAGAATGACAAATTGGGGTGCCGAGTTCGAATTCCAGTTGAGTTCCTTGCATTCACTTATGCACAAATACTCTAGGGAAAGGTATTAATCCATCTCTTCCCTCCAGTTATGGGTTAAATAATGAGACAGATTAGGTTCTATAGACTTGGCAGTCAACCAGTCTACCTCAGAAAGCAATGGCAACCTACTGCGGGATAATCTTCTGCCCCGTTAGTCATGTCTCTTTCGGGACATGACCACCCAAGTGTGTATCATATATGGCACTTGACTAACTGACTGACTGAATATAATAGTTGGAATCATGATTAAGGCTTCTACTGGGCAGAAAGTGGGAGATTAGTTTTATATTTTGTTTAAGTAATAAACTGATCTCCCACTAATTACTACTTTATAATATAATACATTTCTTCCCCCTCTACCGATGAGTTAAATAATAGGAAAAATTGGGTTCTATAGCCTTGGTCGGCAACCAATATACCGCAGAAAGTAATGGCAACCTACTGTGGGATAATCTGCCCAGTCAGTCATGTCTCTTTCGAGACATGATCGCCCAAAGCATGTTTCACGTATGGCACTCAACTGACTGACTAAATATAATAGTTGGAAACATGATTAAGGCTTCTACTGGGCATAAAGTGGGGGGATCAGTTTTATATTGTTATGAGATAATAAACTGATCCCCCACTAATTATTACTTAATAATATAATACATCTCTTCTCCATCTACCTATGAGTCAAGTAATACCACAGCTTGGGTTTTATAGCCTTGGCTAGCCACCAGTCTATCGCAGAAAGCAATGGTAACCTATTGCAGGATAATCTTCTGCCTAGTCAGTCATGTCTCTTTCGAGACTTCATCTCCTAAAGGGTATACCATCTATGGCACCTAACTAAATGACTATTTATATCTATAACTCTTGATAATCAATTTTGCCAAATTTTCTGTATAAGGGAAGTAACTCTGAATATATCTTTTAAGAGTTATCCCCCTTTAAAAATTGACACTAAATTTAAGAAATGTTTATAACTTGGAACGAGTGGCATGAAGTGTACGTCTTATGAAAAGCGATTGGGACACTTATCTTTTCTCAGTTACAATGATTGTTTATTTTTTTTACAAATTATAAAACCAAAATAAACTGCTTTTAAACAAAAGTAGCAAAGCATTTTTCTCAAAGAAACCTCTCAGAATATAAAAGTAAACAAGAGCTTACGACATGCAGGACAAGAGATTATGGTCCACAAAGAAAGAAAAGAAAAGAAAGTTCCCTGAATTTTTTAAAAAATCCTTAAATCTGTGAAAATATTTTAATTCGCCGAAAAAAAAGATAATACCATGATAAAATATTGCTCCAAACCTACTAAAAACAATGTTTGTTGTTAAAATCTTTTTTATTAAAAGGAAAGACGAAAGTACTTTTTGATTATTTAATTAGATTTATTAATACTTTTTACATTTACACGTTTGACATTTTCTTTAAATATCTTGTTTTTCTTGTCACCAAAGATTAGTATAGGAAATTTTAACCCTTTATTTTATTTTTTGCTCTGAAAAATACACTGACTTGGAAATTCTTGCAAAAATCTGATAATAGTTGGATTTTAATTCAGGACTTATCCACAATTGAATTATTTCGAGTCCTTTTTTTTTTTCTTTATTTGTAAAAAAAAAATAGTTTTTA